>JARFJB010001404.1:2485000-2590000 GCA_036346205.1 Vesta saturnalis
ACCTTACTTTATACCAACTTTTGAAGAACCGAAAGAGTGTACGAGATACCTTGCAACGGCTGCACAAGAAGTTATATTGGACAAACAAACCGAAAATTATATGTGAGAGCTAATGGACACAAACTGGCCATCAAACAACAAAATCCTTCGTCATCTTTGGCTAATCATTATTTAGATACTGGACACGAAATTAACACAAATAATATTCGATTACTTGCTCCTTTATATAATTTACACCAGCGGATTACTAGAGAAGCCATTGAAATTGAGAAGAGGCCTAATGCCCTTAACAAACGTGACGATAGTTCTAGGATACCGCATATTTGGAAGAACCTTATTAAACAAAATTCAAAATTACCAATAACTCAAAATCTTCCCAGCATCTCGGCCAATACTACATCTACATCACCTCTGTCCTGATACTCAAGATTCTATTAACATTCCGGCATCTAATACAATTTCAAATTCAACGTCATATCTTGGATCTGCAAATCGAAGCAGAACTCGTTCATCAAAATTATTATAATTAATTAGTTAGCTTGTTTCATATTTCATATACTAAATATCATTGTTGACAAAGGGGACATAGTAAGTCCCCGAAACGTTGAATATCATATATTTTCATGTTAATAAACACAAGTTGTTCCGAATAATGTCTTTATTGAATAATACTACTTGTAAGCTAAATAATAAATATATATATATATATATATATATATATATATATATGTATATATATATATATATATATATATATATATATATATACAGGGTGTCCAGTTTAAGATGAAATGCATGGGGATATTGGAAACCGTTAGAGATACGAAGATGGTTAAATGGAGCCCAGTGCGCGCGCAAGCTGTTGTGGTTTCTGTCTAAATAATATTTAGGTTACTGTAGATTTTAATTTTCCTTTTTATTTCCATTTTTTTGACAGAAATCACTATAACAGCTTGCAGAAATAGTGACCTGTCAGGCGCCAGTCGCTCGTGTAGTCAGATGCTTGGAAAAAAATCATAACATATGAATTTTACTCAAGTGCGAAAACAGTACTTCTCCGGACTAAGCCTGATGACTGAAGTAGAGTCCGCTTCCGAAACGTCGCGCTCAAAAAGCAAAAACTGTGGATATAGGCCGATCAACTCAACTAATATGTAACCAGGCTTACAAAAGACTTATAATACAGAAACAAACCATTATCTTAGCATCTTAACATCAGTAACGGTAAAATTTGAAATTTAAACTTCTAATCTAAGTAAATGATGGTCAGTAAAACAGAAAGTTAAGGTAATTACCAAAAATTTATAAAAATATACACAAGAGTAAACAAGGAATGTCCCCAACTAATTCAAAAAAAGCTAATTTGTATTTAAATTGACAATTTCATTCAAGCTTGATTCTGGATATAAATTAGGATGTTGGAATTTTTTTTGTTTCAACTAGATTAAGTTTAAAGCTTTTTTATGCATAATTTTAAATTATAGTGAGGGTTGAAATTGTTTCCAGTATTTAGCATATGCTCAGTGAAAGAACTTAGTTCTCATACAAACAGGTACATATAATATAGTTTGAAATTATGTGAGAATTCCGATATCGGATTAGCGCTTTTATTCAAGCACTACGGTCGCACATGCAACTTTGTCGTTTCTGCACATGTTATATGACGAAGGCAGATAGAAATTTGTTGTGTATAACCCCACAGGTGGTGAACTAAAACCTACACTACGTTAAAACGTAAGTTCAATTTAAGTACAGGGTGGCCAACTAAGAATGCGAGGTACTGTATCTGGGAAACTATCCATCGCAGAGTAATTAAAAAAAGTTTAAACTAATACCTATATATTTTGATGGCCATTAGAACTTACCTATGGTCCTTCAAAAATTTTGAACCGTTGTCCGTGATATGCCCAACTCAGTGGATAATGCTCTTGTGCTAACATGAGGATTTCCTTCAATATAGCCCAGTACACGGTTAATATTTTCTGGTGTTCTTCCAATTCTTTGCCGTTGAAACGTAGGCCGAAAACTACCATTGGCTCGTAAGCTCGCCACTAATCGGGGAAAAACTCTTACATCGCAAGGACGCCGATTTGGTTATCGAGCCGCGTAAACTCTTTTAGCTACTGCGGCATTCTGAAGACATTCAAAACAGCAAGCATATCAACAGCTTCATTATTCGTAAAACGCATTTTGAAAGCACAATAATTGCTCAAAGTAACGCGAAAGTATTGACAACTATTGACAATCTGAGGATTATGTATGTTTTGTTTAGGTATCTGTTTCCATTGCCTGCTTCTATTAATTGTATTTTTCGTATATATCCATAGTGAATATGCATTTAAACAAACAAAAAATAGGCCTGTCGTATAACTTTTAGCATTGCTTACTTGCCCGTAGTAATTTCAAAAAGGGTGATTTTATTCTGGTGAATAAATTTAGAAACATTTAGAATCGCAATTTCTAGGTAACCTATTCAGAGCCGAAATTGAAGCTGCAGTTTTGTCTACCCATAAGAGGTCTAAGCAATGCACAGAGTGATGGTCAGCATTTCGAGCATTTATGGGGGCATTAAAAATCTTCCTCTTTTAAATCGGTCCTTTTTAGGGCCACAACTTACATAATAGAAACAATTCCAGAAAAATATAGTTAAAAAAAATATATATATAAATTTAAGGGATTTTCGTATAACGTTTTCTTTGGCCGATATTTTAGGTTAGGAACAAGATATCGAGATGCGGTTCCCGCGAGCTTGTTTAGGCATCATTCAGCTACTTGTTCATGAAAAAAAAGTCATACCAATGTATTTAATTTTTTTGCGAAAATTAACCGTTTCTGTCGGAATGTCGAACAAAGCCCTCTAGCGACGAGATGTGAAACTAACAAAACTTCAATTATTTTAACATTTGTAGCCCAAGAAAAGCTCTTTTCAACGCGCCCAAGTTTGTTAAAATCGGATTAGCCGTTTCTAAGATACGGTGGATGATTTAGATACGTCAAAAAGTGCCAAACAAAAAGCATGTTCGAGGGTAGTGCTTGAATAAAAGCGCTAATCCGATATCGGAATTCTCTCATAATTTCAACTATACCAAGCTTTTTATTCTTAGTTATCGTTAGTTTTTAGTTGTTAATTCTTAGTTGCTAGGCTTTAATCACTCTCAAAATTATGCAGCGTGTGGCATTAGTACGACAGAGCGAATTTGCTGGTAAACCGTTCACAGTAGAGAAAATGTTTTATACAGCAGTTGCTTAAATTCAAGCACGCTATAATCTAAAAATATTATCACATATAGTGTTTCATAACAGCGGTACATAACCTATCTTTCTTATTTTAAATGGAATGGTATAGTTTTTACTGCGGATTTCGTTTCTACTCTGAAAAGTAACCACTATATATTAAATATGTCATATCTAACCGTTTTTGAAATATTTGTACTTTAAGATAAAAAATTATCATTTTTCGTCGTAGTTCATGTATTTTGAGGTTACTATCAAATCTATGAATTTGTAACTCCGCATGTAATTAGTGCAGACATTAATCTTTTAAGAAATATTATAACATTTAATTTTTATACAGGGTGTACCAGACCTACTGCAACGGTTTTTGAAATATTTACAATTTAAAATTTTTATGTTAATTCTTTGTGGTATAATCAATGTGCACCCCGTATAATATTAGGTATATTGACTAGAAAACGAACATACTTAAATAAATGGTAAAATGTATGGACTTTTGTATTGCGTATGTGTGTGAGAATGTAATTTCATAAAAACTTTTAATAGATCTAAAAATATAAATTCAATATACAAATTTTTGAACAGTTAGCTTAAAATTGTTTTAATTTTCCTAAAACCATTTGCCAGCAATAAAATTGATCATAAGCAGTAGCCATGAAAACCAAAGAAGCACATAAATTAAACTTAACAAGTGCAGTTAAATGCATCATTAATATGTATGTCTTTGAAGGCATAAAAAGTAACGACTACTTAAGTTTATTGCAAACAACATTACCAGAGATGCATTCGCATCTATTACACCAACAATTCTTAGCAATGTTTTGAAGCTAATGGTGATGTTTTTAAACATCTTTTATAATTGTTTGAAATCATATTTTAGTCTGCATTTGATGTAATAATACCTTATACCACAGTGAATCATAATTGCGTTTGTGTTAATTTTAACAGATAATTGTTATGTTACTGTTTTCAGACCGGTCAAATTTATTAGGTGAGTGTAAAGTGTAAGTGTTGTGTGCATAAGTATAAACTTTCAATTAATGAGAAAGTGTTAAATTTATCAAGCTCCATTTCAACCTATTTAACAATAGGTATATCGGATATTATATCTTTATACAGAGTGTCATATCGATGATACAGTTATGAATTAATACGTAAATATAGAAATTGTAAGTATACTCAGTGACGTAGACATTGCAACACCAAGAAGGGGTAAAAATTTGTTTACCAAACTAGGCAGAAACGTTTGACTACTAAAATGTAGCAATTGATTAAAATTTCAAAGAAAAGGAACAAAATATAAACATAATTTTTATTAATAATGGGTTGCCCCCTCCCCCCTGTTGGTTACACACTCCACTCGTCGTGGCATCGATTCCAGCAGCAAGTAACCTGTAATTCTGCGGAGGATGCTGCAAGATTCTCAGTCTTCTACCCATAATGTCCCAAACATGCTCGATGGGCGAAAGGTCCGGAGATCTGTGTGAAAATGGAAAGAGATTAACGTTATCCTCTGCAAATCGGTGCAAAAAACGTCTTGCAATATGGGGACGGGCATTATCCTGCTGCAAACGTGAGTCTTCCAGCTGCTGAAGAAATGGAAGAATATGGGGTTCTACCACCTCATCCACATCGTTGGGCGTTCATATTGCCTTGGATGAATACCAAACGAGAGCTACTCCCCCCATACCATAATCCCTACGTTTTGGTGCACATGCCTCGCAACAGAAAATTCAACACTTCAACGTTCCGCACGTCTTCATCTGACCTTATACGGCCATCATGCATCCCCAAACAGAATCGGGATTCATTAGTGAACACCACCCTATACCACTCTTAGTTCCAGCGCAGTCGCAACCTACACCACTCCAAACGTTGCCGTCGATGTTAAGCCGTTAGTGGCAACACAAGATGTGGCGGATAGGATTGTAAGCCGAAAGCTCTGATTCTGCGGTAAACCGCCCGAAGGGTTACAGGACGACCTTCGTTAGCTAACCATTAATCGGCAATTGATCTGGTACTTGAGAATCGGTTTCTTGTTGCCATAAGTTGAAGATCGCGGTCTTGCACCTCATTTGTTCTCATTCGCCCCCCGGTTCCTCTTCTACGGCGTTCCTGACTCTCCCTAGTCTATGCCTGATATCAGCGTAAGATGGTGGTTTGGTTCCGGTTAAGGCGAATTGCGATTTCTCTAAACGACAAACCACCTTCGCGCAAACCAACAATACAACCTCTGTCGAATTCGCTTAATTTCCACGTTGGCGCACTCTAGGCAGGATCACACCCTCAAAGCAAAAATCATAAGAGAAAACAATAAAGAACTGAACACAATCTCGCATAATATACACCTGAAAAAATTATTCGAAAAATCTGAACGAACTGTCAGATAAGCCATTACTACTTGATCCATATGAATGGAATTTTAATCAATTGATACCTTTTAGTAGTTAAACATTTCTGTCAAGTTTGGTAAAAAAATTCCTACCCCTTCTTGGTGTTACGGATACACAAAATTTTGTTATTACAAAAACTGCAAGTCGTTTAATTTTCTATCAAATAATGTAATAATATACAGGGTATTGTATTTAAGATAATAGTTATTTACATTTGAAACAAAAAAGTAAATTCATACTTGTGGTGTACCCTGTATAAAAATTAAATGTCATCGTATTTCTTAAAAGGTCAATGTGAGCACTAATTACATGCGAAGTTATAAAATAATAGATTTGTTAGTCAAAAAGCAAATTTTCACAAAACGAAGAAAACAGCGAGCGCTGAACACAAAGTAAACATACTTACAAGAATAGTTATACTAGTAATGCCCAAAAGTGTAGGATGGGTTGTCCTGGTCCTCCTCATCTTCATAAAAGTCTTCTAACTTCCTTTTTCCCAAACTTCTGACCAGTCGGATTTTTTTTCAAGGTCCAACTCGGCTTTTTCCGCCTTGCGAACACGGGCTATATCAAGTCTTTTCATAGCTTTTCAAGGGCAAATATTTTTTTTTATTCTTAGTGTTATATATGGTTGTAAAGAGGAGATTTCAGAGAATAATAATCAATTAAAACCCAAACATTAAAAAAATTCCCGGTCGGACTGCCGGGATGGGTTTCCCATTATGAGACCTTCTTTAGAGGGAAAGAAGTTCTTATTAAATTCAAACTAATTTGATTATATATATATATATATATATATATATATATATATATATATATATATATATATATAAACCTTTTCGTGGTTGCGCAGAAGTTTATCGCGATTTGCGATCGGGAATGAACAGTTTGTCAGGACTTCCGACAATAAGTAGTTTTCTCTGCCGGGGGACGGCGTAAGACCATTAAATCTTCGGGACCTTTCGGTATTCAGAACTGTTAAATAAACAGGCTGACAGGATAACGGAACGTTTTAAGTGCGTCGTTATTTAACGAAGGTTTTAAATTAGGAATTATGCTATCCTCTGGATATCCACGATGGGCGAGCGGTTAGGAAAGTGGTTTCAGAACTTCTACTAAGAAGTAAGCTTCAAACGAATATTATTTTAAACTGGTAATTGCATTAGGTGAGATTAAAACTACGCAATGTTTTCGAAATTTGCAAAACTGGGCGACCGAAATGCGGTCTAATTGCGGGCAGCGTGTTGCTTTCGATTTGTAGGCTCCCTGCACGTCGTTTAAGTAGCCTGGGGCGGCGTGTTAGTGTGAGTTTGTGTATAATGTGTTGAATATCGCTTAAAAGAGTTTGGGCGGCAACCCGTTGTGCTGTTTAATTGATACCCCGGTGATTGGTAGAATTCAGGCAGTCAGCCTTTCTATGTTGGACATATCCCCGAGCGTGGCAAAGGTAAAGAGCATGGGCTACCTGATACCCTTTCTCGTTCTATCCCTAAAATAGATAGTATATCTCCTAATTCCAATTCTCCTTCCCTCATAACTTCCGATTGTAGATCCGTGGTATCTTAAATTAGTTTCTCGTGTTATTTCTTTTCCTAAAAAGTTTCCCTCTTGGCTGGTTAAGGACAACTCTTCTTTTACTTCTGATTCATTATTAGGTGACTGGAAAATGGTCGTCCCTAAAGATCAGCGACGCAGGATCATTCACGACAATCACGATATACCTACTTCTGGCCATTGTGGAGTATCGGGAACTGTTGCTCGTATATCTTTGTTATTACTGTGGTGGGTGGGTGGGTGGGTGGGTGGGTTGGTGGGTGGGTGGGTGGGTGGGTGAGTGAGTGAGTGAGTGAGTGAGTGAGTGAGTGAGTGAGTGGGTGGGTGGGAGGGTGGGTTTGTGGTGGGTGGGTGGGTGAGTGAGTGAGTGAGTGAGTGAGTGTGTGTGAGTGAGTGAGTGAATGAGGGAGTTAGTGAGGGCGGGCGGGCGTGAGGGAGGGAGTGAGTGAGTGAATGAGTGAGTGACGGACCGACCGACCGAGCGAGTTAGAATTACTTCCAACATAAAACCTTTATTGACTGGGCTATATGTACATGTAAGATGATTGGGCGCAAAATTCGATATACGGTCCTAACTCCACTACCGTGCGCAAATGTACGGTGATTTCAGTTTTATGAATAACTTACAAAAAGTTGATGTGAATGCAGTTAAAAAATAAAACTACCCGCCTTGTGCCATCTGTTAGTGAGTAATGAACTAAACTACTACAGTTTACATAAAATGTAGAAACTATTTTATACTTTTAATGGAACGCAAAAGATCAATCATATCCCCTTCCTGTTGAAATTTTAACAGTGGTTGGTGACAATTTATTTACAAAGTCGAATAATTTTCTGATAGTTAACTACGAGTGCTAGTGACTGCGACGGTAGTGATTCGCATCCAAGTAAAACATTAAAGTCAAGTCATCACAGGTAATTATTAAGCATACTATTATAAGTTAGACAATATTAAGGTAATTATAACTTTTTGGTTAAATGTGCCAGAATTTAAAAAATGGCTTCGACCTGTCAATAGTAACAATTATAAAGGATAATGTATAGTGTGAAACTGCGAATTTGTTAGCGAGTTGGCTACAATCAAAAAGCACCACATTTCGGTAAAACATCAAAACATATTAAGAGTAGCAGTTCTTCAGGAATCCTAGAAGAAAATATAAAGGAAGCGCAAAATCTAACTTTGTGTATTTTTAGAACACAATATTTATTTTCTAACGACGGATCATTTACGTCCGCTTCTTTCCAAAACATTTCCGGATTCGATAATTGCAAATAACTTAGCAGTTCGGAGAACAAAAGTAAAAGCAGTCATTATCAATATGATTGGCACAACACACAAATACGAATTATGCAATATTTTGAAAAATGTTCAGCATTCTCACAGATTCTCAACGGATATCGGAGTTAATAAGTCTGCTTACATAATTGTCAAATATTTCAATTCTGGAAATGTGCCCGGAAATTTTCATATTCAAATGTATTTGCTATTCTCTGGATTTACGCAGTAGTTATGCGTGCAAGACCCTACCTCGAGCGCCTGAAAACTTGGCCAAAAACATTGTTTTTTGAGTAGTACTTTTGGTTTTTCAATCACATATTATTGTTATACACTAACAATGTGATATGTATGTATGTATGTATGTATGTCCACAAATTACTACCTGCCTCTCAAACTCGGTGGCTTTCGGTGACTGCTGTTGTCAAACGGATTTTGGAACAATGATCGGAGTTAAACTTTTTTATTCCAAATACCTGGACGAACGTTTAATCACTGTCGAACAGATACATCAGTGACTGCATGATCCCTTTATAAAGTTATACTTCATACTTTTAAAACATGCATTGTCACGAACTTGAACCAATTTTTCCAATCTGACAATGTAATATTGCAAGATTTTCATAGCAGTTTGGCAGATTCATATAAAGATTTTCTTCTTCGCTACATGGAAAACCATTATATTTCAACAGACTTATCAATAGACCCAGTAAATAGTACTTGGTTTTTTCCAAAAAAATCAATTATGTCTTGGTATAAATGTCATGAATGAAATTAAAATGCCTACCATTTCAGACAGACAGGAATTAGTTGATCATTTTTATGAGAGCGCGCCAACAGTTCTATTTTGTGCTTTGTGTAGAAATTAAAAAAAGATACGATTTTGATAACTTTATATTGTCAAAAATTCAAATCTTTTCTCCAAAGGAAGCACTTTCTTATTTTACACATGAACAGTATGTATCCTTATCTGATATATTAGCCCAAACAGAAAGGTTTCATGATACTATTGACTCGCAATTAATAGATGACGAATGGGGATTGCTTCCGATTTACAACTTTAGTTCAAATTCTGAAGATGTTGAAATTGATGTTGCAGATGATATTGATTTATTTTGAGAATTTAAAAATGGCGGACGATGAGGACGAAACCCGCGCTGTGTAAACAGTGTGATAAAGAAGTAGTAAAAGAAGAAAATCCTGTGAAGTGCGATCGATTATGTGAGAGATGGTATCACGCTAGTTGTACAAAATTCGAACATCTACATAAATGAAATTGTAACTGAAGTAATGTGGATGTGTGTGGAGTGAAAGAGAGCATATAAAAACATGAAACAGATAATGCAATGCATGGCTAGAAACCGATTTTACAATAATGATGATACAA
This sequence comes from Vesta saturnalis, assembly GCA_036346205.1. Taxonomy (NCBI): domain Eukaryota; kingdom Metazoa; phylum Arthropoda; class Insecta; order Coleoptera; family Lampyridae; genus Vesta; species Vesta saturnalis. The sequence goes on from JARFJB010001404.1 coordinate 2,494,845, forward strand.
TAAACCGTATTAATATCTCAGGCGATAATAAAATTGAAAAGTGCAAAAATGAAATTATTGAGGTTATATCCAATTACCAAACAATTCAGTGTTGCACTAGAAGAAAAACAGTCTTATTGAAACGCTTAACAAAAAACCTTAAACAGCGTACTCAACCTATAAAAAATAATGTACGAAAAAAAGAACCAACAGTTAAGGAAATCCACAGAAAAATTAGTCCTGCGAAAGTCAAAGGAGGTATCAAACAGATGAGAGCTGTTTCAAAAGGACGTATATTACTATAAACAGAAACAGAAGAAGAGAGTCAGGGACTGAAAACACATACATCAAACTAAGGAATGAATGTGAAGTGGAACTTACGGCAATGAAACCACCAAGATTAGTAATCGTTGGTTTAGAAAAAGACTACACAGAAAACTCAGACCTACTCGATGAAATGACAGCTCTAAACCACGAATTATTATTGAACACAAAAGATAGAATTGATATAAAATACACACGAAGGTCGAGATATTCAAACAAATATATTATTCAAATTAAAACGAGTGGCTTAACTTACCAGAAACTAGTGAATAAGGAAGTAAATGTAGGGTGGAATAAATGCAAAATTAAAGAAGACGTATACATCATGCAGTGTTTTAAACGCTGTGGTTATGGCCACAAAACTAAAGAATGCACAAAAACACAAACATGCGCCTTTTGCGCAGGTCCACACTTAGTGCACCAGTACCACGTGTAGGAGTCTTCATACATAAACTGTTACTTTGCGAGTAAAAGATATAATGAAAGCACTATCTGTAGGTAAGTGAATGAGTGAGTGTGTGTCGGTGTGCGTGTGAGCGAGTGAACGAGTGAACGTGAGTGAGCGTGAGTGTGCGTGAGTGCGTGCGAGTATGCGTGGTGCGCCCTGTGTGAGTGCGCGTGTGTGAGCGCGCGTGTGGCTGCGTGTGTGGCTGCGTGTGTGCGCGTGTGTGCGCGTGTGTTGCGCATGTGTCGGTGCGCGTGTGTTAGTGCGCGTGTGTGGGTGCGCGTGTGGGAGCGCGTGTGGGTGCGCGCGTGGGAGCGCAGGTATAGGTGCGCGTGGGTGGGTGCGCGTATGTGGGTGCACGTATGTGGGTGCGCGTATGTGGGTGCGCGTATGTGGGTGTGCGTGTGTGGGTGTATGTGAGGGTGTATGTGTGGGTCTATGTGTGGGTCTATGTGTAGGTGTATGTGCGGGTGCGTGTGGGTGTGGGTGGGTGCGTGCGTGCGCGTGGGTGTGTATGGATGTGTGTTAGTATCCACGATAGCTCCAGAACGAAAATACCTACGTACTTAAAATTTTGTATTTAAGCTTGTTTTCATTTGGATTAGAGCTGATTAGATTTTGGGAGAAATCCAGCGCGGAGGGGTGGGAGTTATTAGGGTCAGTTTTTTGTTTGTATTAAATACTTCTAAAACAGCTGAATATTTCAAAGATATAAAAATACCCCATATATTTTTTAGTATTTTGTAACAAAGTCCTGTAATGCACTAGCATTCACCTAGTTTCTATTACTTTAAAAATACATATTACAATTGTTAGTTGTTTGATGTAATTAAAACTATTCTAATGGGTAATTATATTGTAATCACATTCAGTTTGACGGGCCTACTGTAGCCGACCCGCTTCCTTATTACTTGTTAAATTGATCTTTTTGATTTTTTTAATTGAAATGAATGTTGATTAATTTTTTATATGCCTCGACTAATAACTCAGCACCATTTGAAAACTTTACTCTTAAGATCTCTCGAGAGTTCTGATGCATTTATGAACAATAAAACTTTAATACATTTATTCAAAACAAGAAACAAAACAACTTTAAATTGCCAATACAAAGAAAACCAGGATGTGTGAACTAAGGGCACACCGCTTTAAAGCTTATTCGAAAGCTGACGTAATAATCCTCTAGATACCAATTCAATTCAATAATGGAGACATGTTTACTGAATTATTATGTCATCCTTTTAATTATTAAGCATTCAAGAAAATATATGCAAAGCCTGTCTAAGCTCGTGATCTTTCTTTGCTTAAGCAGATCCATCGTAAAAAGGATGGCAGCTACCTGTATCGCTGCCTGGGTGCAATTCTTTCCGCAAATAAATAAAAGCCAATTGATACTACAAAAGCTAGGCGAATTAACGACAAAGGCTTCGTGTAACAAATATAGATTGTTGTGTAGTTCTCTCGAAGAAATAACTCACTAAACTTTGTATGTACAAACAGCGTCTTAATCCACTGTAACACTTTTTGGCAGTTATTAATAATTTTTTACAGATAACTTGCAGCACTTGCTAGTACTATAAAGATTGACCAGCGTTCTCTTCCGCCGTCAATGTTAAATGTGTTCTTTGGCTGACATTTTTCATTGATATCTTTCGCCGTAGAGAGTGTTCTGATTTATCATCTTTAAGGCAGTTTAACAATATTTAATTTTTAATGACCTAGTTATTCTTTACTAAAATTTAATTTTATAGTTGGCTTTATACGTTTCTCAAACTGTTGTATTAATAGCAGGCTGATGTTTATGTTTTAATTTTTCAACTTTGACAAAATTGCTCTTAACTCCGTTCCTTCCAATCCTATCCTGACCACACCCATCCTTAATCCCACCATGCATATATACGTAATGTATGTGTGTATGCTGGGAATCCATGATTGTGGCTCAAGAAGCTTGGAAAGCTTAAGCAATTAGTCCTCCCCTTTGTGGTGGGAATGAAATACGTGACCCTTTCCTTTCCTTTTTCTGTGCTGATGCAAGTGCTGTCGATTATATTCACATTATTCGTTCTTATATACAGCCAGTATTGTTGTAACGTTTCCATTTCCTTAAAATAGTGAAATTGATCCCTTTGGAAATGTGCATTTTTTTACACTTCCTTATTTTAGTTAATTGCATTATGTTCATTTTAACCAGTTGTTTCTGTTGAATCTTTCTGGAAAGCTATAACGTTTATTCCATTTTTCTTCGTTTTCTTTTAAATACTCCTTATTGAACTCAAGTAACGAATTCAGTATTCAGAAATATTGATTCAATTTGAAAGCACTAGGGGTTATGAATTTTACGTGTTAGTTTGAATACGAATGCAGTAAATAAAGAAATTGAAATACAAAAAAGAGTAGTTAGTAAACAGTTAATAAACGTTTGGTCTTTAGGAATATTTAATGTCTAACAGAAAAAAAAAACATTAATGGCCTGTATTATAAACCTATTATTCCCCAAATAAAATTTATTTTCAGAGTAAATTAATTTATTCCATAGATTTGCATATTATAAGTGCAAAATAACTTTATTCATCTAATAAATCACGAGTAAATTATTCCTTTGTTTCTTTACCAAATAAATTTCATTCTGTAAATAATTTGAGTTATAATCTAGTTTGTTCATTTACAAATTTATGTAAGGTTGAAGAAATAGTATATTTTTAAAGTCGGTCATCGATTGTGCTAATATACTTATAAAAATTTGTATTAATTTTCTGTAAATATTTTTGTAATGTCTTCTCTGAATTAGACACAACCCATTTGAATCATATAATGAAGAAGAATTTAAGCACAGGTTTAGGCTTTCTAAAGATTTTCTGTTATATACAGGGTGTTTCAAAATCGACGCCCAATGCCTAGGAAACCCAAAGGAAAAATAATATTAAAAAATCTGAAGCGGGGAATCAAAATCTGAATAAGTAAGCTGCATTTTTCTGTAAAAAGTAAATTTTTAAGTCACGGAAAAATGAGTAATACCGTCATGAAATAACATTTTTCTTAGAAAAGTACCTATATTTGTCCGGTTTTGTAAAACCTATATTTTTCTTGATAGTCTTTGTTTAAACATTTTTTTCTCTTTCTATTACCGTTTAAGAGATATAAGCCCAAATGTTAAAAAAATAATAACCCAAAAATCACATTAGCTTGACAAGATCTACATATTTTCCCAGTCGCTATCAATTTAATCAAGTAAACCATGTGAATTATTTTGTTCACATTTGCCAACATAAATGTCTATGATATTTAAAGAAAATAACAAAACAAGCACATATAAATACAAAAGAACATCAATTATACTTAAAAATATCAAAACTGTTGAATCAATAATAAACATTTACAATTAGGTTTTCAATGTGGTTACCACCTACTCTTTACCGTGTAAAAGATATAAGCACAAATAAAATCATTATCTACAGTGACTTTATCAAATAGGCCGTTACCACCACACATTCTGTAACTGTCAGTGTATTTGTCAGAGAGTATGTGTATGTATCATTTAATAATTATTATTGCATCATCAAAGACAATATAATTATATAATAACATCTATAGTTTTGATGATTACACACAATGAAAAGGTAGATATGCTACTGATATATGGTGAAGCCCAAAATAATGCTGTGAGGACTGTTCAATATACAGAGAAAAGTATCCCAATTGGCTCATTCCAGACAGCAAAATGTTTGCTCAGTTGGAGCAAGATTTAAGAAGAAACGAGGATGCATTTTCTCAATAAGGGAGAGCAATTACTCCAAGAATAAATAATGAACACACTGTCACTCAAGTGTTGGAGTATTTTGAGAGGAATCCAAGATATTCAGTTAGAGAAACTTGCAGAACCTTGAATTTAAAACTAACCTCGGTCCAACGGATTTTAAAAACAAATGGGTACCATGATTATAAACTACATAATTTGGAGCAACTGGCACATGCGCATATGGATAGGAGGCTCAATTTCATTGCTCAAATAGCCGTTCACCATAAAATCCCGAAATGTTGAACATTTAAAAGAAAAAAACAATATTACTGGTGATATGATAAGGAGAGTTACTGAACGAGAGGTTCCCCGTAGATTAGATTTATGTTCGAGAGTAGGTAAATGTTTATTATGTATTCAACAGTTTTGATATTTTTAAATATAATTGATGTCCTTTTATATTTATATGCGCTTGTTCTTTTATTTTCCTTAAATATCATAGACATTTATGTTGGCAAATGTGAACAAAATAATTCACATGGTTTACTTGATTAAATTGACAGCGACTGGGAAAATCTCATATAGATCTTGTCAAGCTAATGATTTTTGGGTTCTTGTTTTTTTTAACCTTTGGGCTTATATCTTTTAAACGGTAATAGATAGAGAAACATTTTTTAAACAAAAAATATCAAGAAAAATATAGGTTTTATAAAACCGGACAAATGTAGGTCCTTTTCTGGGAACATTTTATTTGATTACGTTATTACTCATTTTTCAGTTACTGTTAAAAATTTACTTTTTAGAAAAAAAAAATGGAACTTACTTATTCGGATTTTGATTCCCCGCTTCAGATTTTTTAATATTATTTTTCCTTGGGTTTTCCTAGGCATTGGGCGTCGAGTTTGAAACACCCTGTACATTTTGGATTTCCTAATGTTATCGGTGCAATATATGGAAGCCATAACTAGAAATATAGTCTCCTAGAAGAAAAGGTTATTTCCTTTAAACAGTCAAGTTATTTGTGATGCCACTTTAAGCGTTATGGACGTAGTAGTAAGATGGTCTGGATCTGCCCATAATTTTTAAAAGTCTTTGGTATGGGTCCAGTTTGAAAACAAATTCAGGTAAATACACTTATTGGAGGACAGTGGCTATCCGTGTCGGCGTTATATTCTTACACCTTTACGAAACCCACAGATGCAAGCGGTGCGGAGATATCTCAGCCCACATAAGGACAAGGAACACAATTGAGGGAACCTTTGGAGTGCTCAAATGAAGATGTCCATGCATGTCTTTGGCACTATGGGTTTATTTAAATAAGGCCATTCCAATTATAGTAGCAACGTGCGTGTTGCATAATATATGCAGAAGTATTAATGATGATAATCTTTTCTTGAATCTCTAACTGTAACTTCTTTTTTTACTTATTCTTATCCTAAGAATAACAATTTTATATTTTCTTTATCAGTAGTGTTTTTATCCACCTTCCTTTGGAATCCCTGGAATCCTAGGTCTTAAATTTATAGTATCCTTATTTTGTATAGCTAAACACACTAGCTTCCTGTGATATGCTACCTGTTTCCTTTAAATTTTCTTCCTTTTCACTCCTAATATCTGCTTCTCTAATCAGTTCAGAATTAGTATTCTGTATTTGAAGAAGAGTGTTGCATTACTATCATATATGTTGATTATTCTCTGTATGGAATTTATATTAGTCAAAGCTAAAACCTCCAATAGCGTTCACCTCACATTTGGATGATTCTCCTCCAGTTATAATATACAAAAATCGTTATTAAATTCAATATCACTTGATCTAAGATTTTCTTGAATTCACTGTAATGAAAATTACTGTAGAAATTTGGTAAATTGACATAGTAGTGCCAACTGGGGATTTCTACGGTTTCTTACCGGTTTTAAAACCATTTAACTAAGTATCTGCTTCGTCTATTGATTACCGCTAGAGGGTAGTACCTCTACTAAATAACAATTTGAGAATAAAAAGGGACTTTATTTTTATGTATAAATTTTGGTAACAGTGTGATCTGATAACAAAAATTTCCGAAAACGTTCTTCAGTGTGGTTGTGGGTAGCCATTTTGGTTTCTGATGTAATCGATGAAATCATTTCTAGAAGAGAAATTTTCTAGTATAAAGTATTCCTACACATTGTAATGTAAAGATTTGCTAATCGCTGTGTTGTGGCGGATATATAAGAATCTTGCTTCACTAAAGGGTGTCGAAATATTATACCTAACTAAATCGCTATCCTCAAGATTGATCATTAATCATATTCGATAATAGACCACGTAGAGCTCGCCTTTTATCTAAAGAGCTCCTGGATTTTGGCTTCTCGACTTTAGCTCCTCGAGTTTAGCTACTCGTTCGACTTCGGGTTTTTGTGTACGTCCGTGTTTCCTGATATTGATGTTTCGTTTGTCTGGAATTAACCTTATGCTAACCGTTTTACATTGCTGGTGGTTACGATGATGGAATCTGGCTGTACATTCGCTAACGGTGACGACTCAAAACACTTATAACCTGTGCTTGTGATGGATCTGCATTAACCACGACAAGTTTGATTAAAATCCGGGTCTAAAGTCGTCCAACCAGGTCAGAGCTATCCATTACCGCATGTATTCATTAATTTCGTCTATAAAATTTACATTATAAATTTACATGTGTCGGAAACTGCCTTCTTCAGTGGTCGATATAGTTTCTACAAAATAATAAGGTAATGATACCACCGAAATTATAATGAATTACTTACGTTTGTGTAGGAATCTGTCTTCTGCAGTTTCTTAGTTAGTATAACCTTCATAATTTGTAGTTTGTAGTTCACTCACTACTTGGTATTTGATGTAAATTAGTGGGAACTAATTATTTTATTGTGTGGTTAAAATAACCTAATTTAGGTTGGCTATAACAGAACTTTTATGAACCGCCCCCAGTTAGCTGGATCGTCCATTTTATAGTTTGGGACCTAATATCTGAAAGTGATATCGTCTGCGCAGTAGCCTAAATGTTATACCGGTGGTGTTTATAGTCCTATTTATACGTTTATGTCAAACTTTAACGCGGGTTAATTCGTTTTTAAATTTATCAGTCTTCTCTAAAAATATTTATATGAGGGTTTGATTATTATTATTACGGGTGAAGTTGTAAAACAATGTCAAATTGAACTATTGCATTTTTCAAGTTGAAATTTAATGTTATAGTTGAAACTCCCTTTTTAGGTTAACACGGTCAAAGATATTTCAACGAACCTGAGAGGTATATAAAGTAATTTTAAATATTAATCAATTTTATTTGTTTTGGTTGCTATTAGCTAAATATTGCGGCTTGCCCTCGTCACGGTATACTCGGGGTGAAACCGTATATATATATATATATATATATATATGTTAATATACAACATTTGTCTAGTATTTGGGGAAACTTTAATATAAATTAGTGATAGATAAGTGTGAACCTCATAGTTATATTTATTTATGTACAAAGTTTTTTTTGTCTTTTGGGTAAAATTTAATGTAAAGTGTGATCCGTACATGGCATCGGATCATACAAAACGTGTCTAGTCCTTGTATTGAAATTTTGAATAAATTAAGATTATGTAAGGGAACTGGTGTTTGTTTAATATTTCTGCATCTTCTCCCTGGTTCAAGATTTACAGGGCCTTTCTGAATAAACCGTTATTCACCGTTCCTCAAAGCTTGTGGCGCTCAAATTCTTGCTCACTCTCCCTATTATTTTTACTACAACATTTTTGCGTTCTCTCTAATTAACCTAATTAGATTCACTATTTATCATCACTTCAAAACTACCCACGCAAACAAAGTGCTCTACGATTAATTTATCGTTAGACTGAGTTTCAGCTGCACTCACTAACTTCCTCCCTTTTATGCTATGTGGCCCAGTTTTATAAATTTTCATTTGCTTTGCCTTTCTTTGTAATACAATCATATAAAAGTCTTAATTGAGAAGCAGATTTAGTAGCTGTTTGTAGCATTATACTGATCAGCAATTACTTCCCAGGCTTGTTTTTAACTTAGTGCTGGCACCATCCGTTTATTTATATTCAATAACAATAAAATTCTTTTATAATTTCCAATAAACCGCCATTTTCTTGTTCAGTAGGTACCTTTTTCGCGTTTGTTTTTTCATACTTATAATAATTGTACAAGATTTCATAAAATACAGTAGTAATAAATTCAGAAATGACATATGAGTTTTTAAAGAATTAGTAGCACCACTTATTGCACTGTAAGTAAACTTACAATGCCGGTTGGTAATCTACTAATAAATTTATTTATTCCTGGTAATTTATTTATCGCGTATAATACCGGCCATAAGGGTGTTAGTAAAGAATAAAGAAAAGTATAAACTTAAAGCGTTAATCTGATATGTTAAAATTTGGTAATATTAATTCAATATTATTATTTTCAGGTACTAGCAAAGACCATTCACATGCAGAAGACGTAAAATTGCTAGATAATCCACATAATGATGATAGCACCACAGTTGACAGTACAGATTTCAAGATAATACAAGTTTGTCTCGTTTTATTCTTCACACATACAGTTGGAATCTTAGTAATGAACTCACCACAGGTTGTGACCAAATTAGGAGCCGAGTATGGTTTTAATACTGAAAAATCTACGTACTTCGGATTTGCGTTAATATTTGCCATTTTATTGATAACACCCATTTTTGTTAGAATTAGAAATTGTTTGAACAGTATTACCATACTACACGTAGTTGCTTTATTAGAACTGGGTACAGTTTTAATTTCATTGTCAATGTATAACTTTTCTTTAGGAATCCTATTAGCAACGTTTTATGTTCCTATCGTACTGTTGATTAATCCATGCTCATGCAGGTAACGCTTGCGTTATGTATTTTAATAAATTAATTTTTATATAATTTTAGATATTTTTCAACTATACAAAAGATTTTGTGGATTGTTGCACATCCTTTTGTTGTTGTGACAACAATAGTGTTTATATCAACCTATTTAACTTTTCCCGGTGACACTTTTATGGAAAATCTTAATCATGGATTAGCAGCTACAGAGCAAGCCATAGTATTTAGTATCATGGATTTTATGATATACTCAAATTGGTTGTATGGTGTAGTATGTTGTGTAATAATACCAAATTGGTTGTGTTTTTGGTCAATATTATTTTCTACAGCAAAATTAGAGACTGATTATAATGTAACAAAAAAAGATAATTAATTATATAAGGTAGTTGTGTAATTGCATTTATTTTAATGAATTATCAGTATAACCATAGTTGAAGATTAATTAAGAAACTAGTATATCTGTCAAACTGTAAATTGTTTTATATAATAAAGATGTTTGTTATTAGCTGTTTGTCGATATTAGTGACGACTACATTGTCACTTTCAAAAACAAGTATTGGTGCACGAACGTGTAACTCTGTTTCTCCATCTACTTTGAACTTCAGATATTCATTTATCTAAAAATCTGAAAAAGATATGACAATGGTAAGTAATTAGACCAAGGTTCACAAAACCCGCGGCGCCAGGTTTTAATATTCTCAGGGGGTGGGGGCTCGTCAGATGAGCACAAGATATTCGCCGTTAGGCTAGAAATAAAAATTAAAACTCCAGTTTAACTTCACTGACTACGACTTATTTTTATCAAATATTTTAACAGAAACTAACACTTTAAAGTAATTAAAAACAGTGATATTACACATACAAAAAAACAAAATGCAAATACAAACAGTATTACTCCAGAAAGAAAGTATTACGTCTAACTTCCGTTTTAAGGATAAAAGAATTTACAATTTTGTTAATGTCAACACGTGTATTTTCATTTACACTTAAATTTTTGGATTTGCGAATGTCCAGAAACATCTCCATGTAAAGTTAGCTTTTCTTTGTCAAAGTCGTTGCTATGAAATAGAAAAACTTCGTCTGCATCTGCATTTCCAATCGCAAATTGTTCCAATTTTGCTATATGGCTTAACACATGCTTTTGAATCTTGACCTTGAAGAAGTCAGATTTTGATCAATAATTTCAAGGAATAATACTGTATACATTTCTTCGACGGAATCGTAAACATACGTGGTGCATCCATCTAAATGACGAGGTATTTTTCGTTAATGAGGTAAGATTGGATCATCACAGCCCAATGTTTTGTCCCATTCAATAGTAACTGTGCATAGTGTATGGAATTCGTTATCACGTTTGGATTCAATGAATCTGATTAAATTTTCAATTAGAATTTGAACGTCTCGATAGCAAAGTGACTTTTTGAAGAATAGCACAATTCTTTCAAAAATTATTATAATAGACTTTATCAAAAAAAGCGTTTCAAATTTTTGGCAACTTTTTAAAAAGCCATTCGTTTTTTCCCCCAGCTTTGTTAGATTCTTTAGACATCTCTTAAAAAACGTTTGTAATGGACCAAAATTTTGTTGAACAGTTCGTAGTGATTTAATGCTCAAACACCATTTTGTTGGGAAAAATGGCAACTATGAAGATGATTGGATTTCGCTTTCATCGTTGTCGTCTTTAATGGCATGTTGCAAGTTTGTGAAAGAAGCCAAACGCGTTGGGCTACTTTTAATAAAAGAAATAATTTCTCCCAAAACTACAATATAGTCGCACTAGGAATATTTTGCATCGAATCTTGCACTACTAAATGCATGTGTCGTGCAATTCACGAATATAGCTCTAGGCTCTAATTCCTTTGTAAGCTAGAAACTTGACTTTACATTTGTCGTATCATCATAACATTGGCCGTGACAATGGTTTATACTTAAACCAATTCGGAACAGAACATTTTGCACAATTTTCAGAAGAGTGAATAACGATACAGAAATACACTTTTAATTGCTAGGTAACAACAATCGATACAATTTTATTTAAGGTCTCGTGTGACAATCATTTGTATTTATTTTGCCGAAGTCATGTTTTAAAATCCGGAACATTTTCAGAGCATAGTACTAAAAGCTGCTTTATGTTAGATACATCGTCTGTGTGACACGTATTGCTAAGCCCTGTTTGGCCAAGAACTGTAATCAATTTTTAATTTTGACCAAAGCTTGTCGCGCAGCTTTCATTTCTTGCAATTTTCTTCGTGATAAAATACTTGCAACATTAACGTCTTTTTTTTTCTATTGCTGAATTAGAAATCACTGCTGACCGATGTATACTAGACTTCATGTGTTTTAAACTTTTCCATTGGTTTTTTCCAGTTAATGACACCGCTCTCCACAAAAGCTTTATTAAGTCCTTCTCACCAGTGTTCATTGACGACAAAATAAACATTCAACTTTCCTACGCTTTTTTACACAACGTGTAATGTGTGTTTGAACGCCTTGTATAAATACGTATTTTTTTTCTTTTCGTTTCTTTTTCTGTTTACTCAGTTCTCGGTTTCACGCTAACGAAATTTGTTGTTTCTATGTGTCTTCATAAAGTGAAATTAAATTGAGATATCGTTTGCTTTATATTGTATTTCGGATTAACATTTGTCATGTTTAGTTTAAAATGAATTTCTTTGGTAGAATTAATTTACATTAGGATTGAAATTATATGAATTTTCTTCAGGTTTAAAATTTATTTAAAAACGAGTTTGTTATCGAGATAAAATTCCAAGTTGTTTTTCGTATTATGTTTCTGTTAACTTCCATTTGACGAACGAACGGAGCCAAGATTCTTTTTCAGTACAGTTTACCGATTTACTTTCAATTAAAAATTATCTTTATAGGAGCAGGCAATATTTGGCTGGATTACAATATGAACTCATTAAACTTCAGTGCATATGTATTGTAGAGTAGATAAGCGTTGGTTACTTGGAAAAGCAACCTTTGCAAATTTCTGGTGTGAAGGCGAAGATATGACGCAATTTTTCTGGATTGTTTACGAGAAGGGGCTTATCGTTTGTACCGCGTTTTATAATTTGAATGTATGAGTAGTGTGATTGGTTGTCGTTTTTAAAATTCTGTATGGCGTAACTGAAGAATTTTTGAATGTATGTCTTCAGTCTTGGTCTTGATCTGATGAAGGAAGTTGTGGTATGCGGGTACCGGGCACCGCTTTTACCGTCGATGTTCCTGGTTCTATCGAATGTATCGTGGACTGTGAGCCCGTTTCGCTATGTGCGGATTTCGCTGTTGATTCACCAGGCTGGAGAACTTTATGTGGTATATCGTGGTCTACTAGAGCTACCTTTTCGTAATCAGGACAGTGTTTAACCAGTACTTCTTGAATTATGGAGTTTTTTTATCGCTTTTGCGGATTTGATGGATTGTTTTTTTTTGGTAGAGTATTGTGTGCCCGCACCCTGTGTTTTTGTGCTTTTGGAAACAGCCTTTGATAGACCAAGTCTCACTGTAAATATTTTGTAAATAGACATTTTTCCGTTGTAATATTAAAGACTTGTAAATAAAGCTACCGATTTAGTTGAAAATTAAAGTGTGTAATTATCTAGCCTGTAAAAGCTACTCTTGGTGTGCACATAAACTATACACCTTACTGACCAATTACGATAAACCTATCGCTACGAAATTTAAAACTGGGAAATTGCCGTATTGTGTTGCCGATCGAGAACATCAGCAGGTATTCTGGAGCCGTTCCCGTTGCTTTGGTCTCTGTCCAGTGGAGAAGGTAACGAGTTTGTAAACTTGGTGAAATTATTGGTTGACCGAATAAACGCACTCGTTTGTTTTGGTGTTATTTTGCGGAATTTGATGCTTTCATGTTAATCTCAATTTAAAGGTTGACAAACTGCTTTTATTTGCGATATCTTTGGTATTTTGTTTTTATTATTATTTAATTAAATGTACTGCAAATTTATGTATATGAACATTACGCATGGTAAAATTGATTTTTAGTGACCAATTGGTTACATATTGTTCTAAAGTTATTCATATTTAGATAATTCTATTTCCGTAGTTTAAAATCAAAGGCCACTTGGTAAGCTTACAAGGTTGACCATTTTATTTTCCCGTTTTCTAGCATTTTATGTTGATTTAAAAATTATTTATTGAAAATTTTGTATTATTGTCTAAAAATCATTGTTGTGATGGCTTGAATGTTTTCATTTCAGGTACGTTAGGAAAAAAACCCAAGTACAGGAAAATGAAGAGATCCGAATGAAACCTAATTACCAGGTAAGACAATTTTTTACCAAAGAGCAAGAGCAGAACTTATCGGAGTACATCGTAACTTGTGCTCGTATGTTTTATGGATTGACAACATTCGAAATTAAGAAAGTTGCTTATCAGATGGCGTAAGTCAATTCCATTAATTGTCCAGAAAAATGGTCCAATGAAGAAATAGCTGATGTTGAATGGCTGTACGGATTCATGAAGAGACATCCAATGCTTAGTGTCCGGACTCCGGAAGGATGTAGTTTGTCAAGAGCGACAGCATTTAACGAACACAATGTTACCATGTTTTTTGACAATCTGGACAAAATTTATAACAGTAACCCTATGTTTGCTGACGGAACAAGAGTATACAATCTTGATGAGACCGCAACCACAATGGTTCAAAAACCTCCAAAAGTTGTGGCAGAAAGGGGAATCAAACAAGTGAATAAATGCACTAGCTCTGAGAGGGGTGTACTTGTCACAACTTGCTGTCATCCGGATGGATGACTAAAGAACTTTTCCTTGAAGTTATTCGACACTTTATAAAACATACTCAGAGCTCTAAAACTCATCCAACACTTCTGCTGTTGGACAACCACGAGAGCCATCTTTATATTAAGGCCTTGGATTTACCAAAAGATAATGGGGTGACAATTCTTACGTTTCCTCCGCATTCAACAAATAAGATGCAACCCCTTGATGTCGGCGTTTACAAACCGTTCAAAACATATTGTAATATGGCAATTGACAGCTGGATGATGAAAAATCCCGGAAAAACGATCTCTATTTATGAAATTGCAGAATGTGTAAATTATGCTCATCAAAGAGCTATGACTCCTGCGACAATCATAGCATCATTTAAAAAGACTGGCATTTTCCCGTTCGATAAAAACGTTTTTAGTGATATCGATTTTATGTCTAGTTCTGTGACAAATCGACCTCATCCTACATTAAAAGAAGATTCCATAGATGATGGGACAAATCAAATAGCTTCTACATCTAGCTCTGCAACATCTTCAAATATAAACACTTCTATGTCTATATTTTTAATTAACTTCTATATCTAGTTCTGCAACACTTTCAACAAATTCATTTCTAAGTCCTGCAGAATTCATAGGTTTTCCTAAAGCCAAGGACAGAAAACAGGATAGATCTGGTCGCAGGAAAGGCAATAGAATAATAGCTACTTCTACTCCTGAAAAAGATGCCATAGCGGAAAGAGAAAACATAAAAGTTAATCGAACAAAAAAGCAGATGGTTACTAAAAAGATTATAGTTGAATCGTCCGAAGAATCATCTGAAGGGGAAATGGAATTTTAAGAGTCCGATACCAGTGATCAATTAATGGAAGAATGTGAGGACTATGAATTTGAATATTTGAAATCTGAGCCAACCAAAGGTGACTACGTGTTCGTAGAATTTATTACTAGAACAAAAAATAAAATGTATTATGTTGGTGAAATTGTCAATGGTAAAGATGAGAACAATGATTTCCTGAAGAAGAGTGATAAAATATGTGACCATTTTTACAAACCGGAACTTCCAGACGTATCACTAGTTAGTTTGACATCAATAAAACAAATTTTGCCAAAACCATCTTTCTTCGGAAAAACCAAGAGTCAGAAATCATATATGAAATTTGGCCTTATTTTTGGTTTACTAAATGTTCACTAATTTGTCATTATATGCTGTTCAGTTTAGAAAATAGATTTGTTTGTTACATTGTTTCATTGTACCCCAAAGGATGTTTCATGGTACCCCAGCTGGGGCACAATTAAACACAAGACACCTGTTGTTTCAATAAAAAAAAAAAAGTTATAAGAATTCTGGTACCTTTTCATATTTTACATAATATTAAAATTTTACATAAATATATTCATTATGCATTTTTTCGTTCCATTGTGCCCTGGTCTCCCCTATGTATTTGTGCGTTTTGAGATATATTTAGATATAATAGACAAACAATTAATTGAATTTTGTGGTGTTAATTTGTGATCTCCTCCCGACCAGCGAAATCAATAATTTACGAAGAGTAGTAATTTTATTATTTAAACTAAAGAATTAATTGAGAGCCAAATTTTGATTTCATTATTTATTTTATTGATTCATTTTAAAAGTAACCAGTGGTAATTTCCTTCAATTGAAGCATTCAGGATCATACAGTTTTTTTGAGTTTTATTAAATATTTTGTATTGTTCAACGTAACCGATAAGAGGAATTTTAAATGACGTTTATCTAGTTTATGTCTAATTATTTTAGTTTGGAGTTCAATTAACGACAGAACTTTTAAGTTGAGTAGTATTTAAATTTGAGTTCATTATTTTTTTATTATTGTATTTGAATTATTTTGTTCACAAGCGTTGGGGTGTAACGTAACGAAATATTAAGTTAAAGAAGTCATTGAAACAACAGCTAATTTGCGCGCACGCTGCTTTAGTATTTGAGCGTGTGGATATTTTAAGATTTGTTCTAGAGCTAAAGTTTCAAAGCATCTCCGACATGCACCTGGAGGTAGCCAACGTAAGTTAAGTGAGATCTTTTGACTGTTTAAGGCTGGTTCATCTACGTATGCCCAGGTGTATTCTTACTGATATCGTCTTAATAACAGTCTGGCGCCCTTTTACTTGAATTTATTCTAATTACGACGCACCGTTATCTGTGACTTTCGACAATACGACTAACCACCTTCAGTATTTTTAAATTCAAAACACGCCCACGCCCTCTTTCCCACCGAACTAGTCCGGTGCACTCTAATTATCTGTTACCTGCCGTTTTAGTTTCATTTTTGATCGTAACAAACGCACAAGAAACTTCTTTATACTGATTCCTACTATACCTACACTTTTCAAATTCTGCGTTAATCAACTCGCTTCCGATTTAAATTCAGGTGCATGAAAACTCGATGTTTTTGGTAATTTATTTACAAATTTATCCATGTTATGCTTTCATAACAGAAACCACACACAGCACGTTTTAGATTATTAGATTCGTTGCACAAAGAACGGTAAGCTATAATGGAAAGGATGGAAAAAGAATGCTTATCATTCCCAAGAATATAATGAACTTATGAATCTGAAACGTTTTTAATTTCACTATATAAAGCATGATTTATAGTATATAACATTACTAGCAAGGTAAAAAGGGTTTTACTCGCGGAGAGGATATAACTGGCGAGCCAGTTACCTTCAGAAACCAGTAAAACCCGTTACCTTGCCTGTATTGTCATATAATTTATTTGTTACCGTAAAACGGGGTTACTTGGGACAATGGTGCTACTTGGGACAAAATGGGAAATTCTAGTTAATTAGGTTGGCATAACCTCACATTTTATATTTAACAGTTGATTTATGCTGGACCTATTCAAAACATTATTCTGAGATTGTAGAACCAGATAAAAGCTCATTTAAAGTGTTTTTATTCAGTTTTCAGAGATTTTGAAAAATTTTATTTCAAGTCACGACTTTTTTCAAACAAAAAACTGGACTTTATCAAATTTTTTTTATTGTAATTTTGGTGTTACTTGGGACATGTCTGAAGTGAATCTAAAATCATTTTCATCCACTATAATATATTTAATTTATCATTTTTCATCCATTCTATTTCTTTCTTTGTATAACGTTAGGTGTTGTAGACCTACTATAATGTTTTTTTTGTTTCAGCTCAATTCCAAAAAATAAAATGAGTCGCAAGTATAACAGAAAGCTCGGAAGTCGAACATATGCCGACTACACTCCGGATGCTCTGGAAACACATCTAAAAGAACTCAAGAAAGGATCAAAAAGTTTCAGAAAAATATGGAATTTCAAAATCAACGCTTCAGAGGAAAATGAAGGGATTGAATAGTGTTAAGTGGGGGAAACCTACAGCGCTGTTCGGATGAGGAAAAAAATTTTGTTCACGGACTGGTGAAATCTGCTGAATGGGGTGTCCGATTTTCATACCTAGACATTCGTTACCTTGTGAAAGGTTATCTTGACAGACGAGGTATAATAAAAAAATCGTTCAAGAATAACCTTCCTGGGCTTAACTGGTGCGCGTCATTTCTAGAGCGAAATAAAGAACTGTCTGTTCGTTTGTGCGCCAATATAAAAAGAAGCGGAGCTGAAGTAGGCCAGTCTGTCCTGAACACTTATTTTGAAAATTTAAAAGTTAGTCTTGCAGATGTAACTCCTGATAGGGTTGTTAACTTTGACCAGACTAACATGACTGATGACCCTAGGCGACCAAAAGTTATAACTCGTCGAGGAAGCAAACGTGCTGAAAGAGTGATGGATTCATCCAGCACATCTGTATCGTGCGGGCTCAGCTTCAAGAACACTCTTAGCTCCCTATGTCGTTTATAAATCGGAGCATTTATATGATTCCTGGATGGAAAGTGGTCCAAAGGGATGCAGATTAAATCGTTCTAAGAGTGGCTGGTTCTATGGCAGGTTATATGAGGATTGGTTTTTTACATTAGCGTTGCCCTATTTTCGCAAAACAGATGCTCACAATAAGAATCTCCCAAAAGTTTTGCAGGGTAACAATTTGGCAAGCCACCTTTCGTTGAAGTTTATATCAGCCTGTGAGGAAAATAATATAAGATTTGTATTCTTTCCACCAAACAGCACCCATTTCTGTCAGCCCCTTGATGTCGCCTTCTTTGGTTGTCTCAAACGTTCCTGGAGAACTGCACGCTTTGGAGAGAAGGAACCAGGCAGTGTCGCGTAAGAAGGTATCTGCATCTCCTGGAGAGAGTTTGTGTTGAACATTTTACACAGCATGACAATCCTGATGATCCATGCTCAGTTATAGAGGAGGGAGAAGCCTCAAATGAATCTCAGACTTCAAGCGATGAAGGCACTACAGGCCTACCAGAAATTCCTTCCCAGGATAATATTAAAGAGGGTGACGTTCTTCTTGTGAAGCTTGATTATGGAATTATGGAGAATCGAGCAATAAATCAGTTGAAACATATTTTATCTGTAAAGTGATTTGGCAGCAATGTAGTAATGATGAAGACTGGTCCTGTTCTTTGTTGGGAAAGAGTTCTAAATGTGGCAATACATTCATTTTTCCAACTGTTGCTGATGAATTATCTGTAAGTGATGTTATACAGGTCTTAGAGGCACCCGTTGTCCGAAGCGAAAGGCACATTTTTAAGACTGCTCATCTTAATAAATTCACAATTAATTAAAACATGTTTGTATTCAATCTAATATTAACTCCATAACATTCCAATTCAACTATTAAATCAAATCTGATTTTCATGAAATTGTAAAAAAATTTTTTGTTTATTTTAATAAATTTTCATCAAAAGTATTTCTTTTCATTGTATTTTGTCTTTTATCAACATTGATAGTTTCTTTAAAAACATTTCGACTGTCCCAAGTAACTCCATAAATAGTGTTACTTAAACTTTCAATGAGAATAAGCTATTAAGGTAATATCTGCTATAGGAAAATCTTGCTACCGTCAAACAGCTGGAAGTCGGCGAGAAAACGCATCTGTGATGGCATGTATTAATGCAGCTAGGGCTAAAATGCCACCACTGGTAACTTTTAAGGGAAAGAGCATGTGGGATACATGGATCCCTTCCGATGGTGATTATCCTGGCACAGCTTATAGTGCTACTGAAAAGAGCAGGATGACGGCTGAGTTGTTTGGAAATTGGTTCACAAAGAAATTTATACCAGCAGTTGGGATTGACAGGTCAGTGCTATTAATTTTTTATGGCCATGTTAGCCCAGGAGTAATCTCCAAATCCGAAAATGAAAAGATAACATTATTAAAGTTGCCGGCCCATACAACACATTTACTCCAGCCGCTGGATGTGGCATGTTTTAAAGGCTTAAAAGTTAAGTGGGATCAAAATTTGGTTGCTTGGCAACGTACTAATCCTAGACAGAAAGCCAGTAAGTTAAGTTTAGCCAAGTTGATTGGAGCCGCTCGGAAGGGATTAACTGAGAAAAATGTAAAAAGTGGTTTCAAATACACGGGTATTCACGATCCTTATATGTTAAATGATACAAACGTGAACAGAAAAATCTTTTCGGCAACACATTATTTAGAAACTTGCAATACATATAAAAATAAACAGGGGAGCTAAAGCTCTTGATGCCAACAATAATACATCAGATGAAGAACATAAGGAACCAACTGAAACAGTATCCAACGACGAAACTTGAGCCCTGTAGCAAGCACCAATCAAAATGTACCTAGTACATCGAAAAATATACCACCTAGAGTAATGGAGATTGCAGAAATCCAAGAATAACTTTTACAAATTTAATTGTTTCGCCCAAATATTTCTAATTCACCTGCCCTAAAACGACGGAAAGTCTACCTCTTCAACAGTTTTGTCGCTCTTCTATTTGAGTTTTTCTTGGTTAAACCAGCACTTCGAAAAAATAAAACTGTTCCTTTAAAAGAAAATCTTGATATCAGCTCTACCAGCAGCTTAGATGAATCAAATGTTTTTATTGACACTGATGATGATGATGCAGGTGGTGAACAAAATGAAGAGGTTGACGAAGAATCTGATTTAGTAAACAGAATAGAAGAACATACAAGTGCAGTTTCCGCAAAGAAGTGTATGCTACTACATAGGTCAGATTACAAAAATCGACTCAGATGATTATGAAATTAAATTTTTACAAAAAAGATCAAGGCCGTTTCAAAGGCCAAATGAACCAGATATTTCTACCATCTCTGTAAATCACATAATAAGAAAATTTTCTAAACCACACATTGACGAGTGGCGACTGCTATTTAATGTTGACTTTACTCATCTAAATATATATTTTTTAAATGCAGTTCTGATATGTATTAGTTACTAAGTATCTTTGTAATATTTTTTTTAAACATTCTTTGAATAAAACAATATTTCAGTTCATTCATAACTTCTAAAGGCTTTGTATTTCACAGGTTTATACAACAGTGTATTATTTCCACAACCGGGAAGGTAGAGATTTAAAACTTTGTACTAGCTTTTACTACACTACACTATAATAATGCACTTACCCCAGCATTGAAAAATATAAGAGTATACGAGTTTTGTCACCTGGTGATGCATTTACCCACTTTTACACCACTCAACATATTAAAAAAAAATGACATTTAATGAAAAATTCACTCTATATTGATTTCATTTTAGCTTTTTTGTCTATATACAGTGCAGAATCTATAGTCAAAACTGCAATTAACTGGGTTGTATGATGTGTTAATAATATATAAACACAAACTATTGTTTTTTGAGGGTGCACTTACCCCACTTCACCGTACACCAGTATGATGATACAATGTGGCTCAAATGTGTTGATATTGATGATTTTGTAATAATTTACATTGTAAGATTTAACATTATTTCATTTTGAGTTTTTACATAAAGATGAAACACAATCATCAACTGAGTAAGAAGTATGTTTAGATGTCTTGTTTACAAGTTGTTTTTGTATGGGACATTTCTGTAATAGATTTTTTTACAATTTCTCACAGCTATTATTGTTATACATGCTAACTTTAGTTATATGCATTAAACTGTCATATATGCATATAACGCTCTACTTATTTGTCTTCATGCAGTTATGGTGTAGTGAATATAGAATGATCCATTGAGCAACATTAGCATGGCTCTGCACAATTCTGAAATAATACGAGCTGGTAACATATCAGATATGCAGTTAGAGATGACATCACATTTTTTGACTGTGTAATGCATAGAGAAAATATTGTTATTAATGAACTAGGTACTACAAACACGTGTGTGAATCCATCTTCAGAGTAAGGTAAATGCTCAATTTAGGTGATTATAACATTTCACTTTATCTTTAAGCCTGTTAGTTTCATTGGCATTGTTTTGTATCAACAATTAGCAAGCTTTTTGACATTAAAGTGTCATCTTCTAAAATTTTTTATGATCAATATCTGAAAAACCAACTTAAATTATATATTTCGACATCAATTTCGAAGTTAGTCATTGGATTAAGACAAATATTCAGCATAAGAAATCAATTTCCCTATTATATGATAATAGTCTATAGGCTCGAAACTGTATTGTAGATGTTACTATTGATTAGGTAGGTTCGCTAATAAACCAAAAATTAAATTTAAAATTTAAAGTGTTTAAAAATTTCAAGTGTTATGAGAAAAACAATTTGTTTTCATATGTCACTAGTTGATAAAATGAGTTGAATCAACAAGTAGAGGTAGCTTCACACTTGTGAATATTAAGGGATGACTAACATTGAGAAGCAACCTTATCCCTCGGGGAAATAAAGGCCTAACTTAGTCTGCCATGGTGGTTAGAGATTCAGCTAGCTTCTATTGTCTATTTGCAGACTTACGAAGTACTTGTAAGAAATGAGTTTGATTTGAATCTGATTTATTGCTTAAAAATACAACCTTATATACAAAATTTATATGCTACGTTTTACAATTTAGTGTTGACTTGTTTCTATATTTAATAACTTTTTATATTCATTGTGATGCAACATTTGTTAGTTTATTTAAATGTCATAATTCATCAATTCATGTAGTTTGTTATGAAATACTATGTTGTATTTATTAAGCTATTTTAAATGTGAATATTTTTTAAATTTGAATTATTTGAGCCATATAATTTATCTCTAATCGTTAAAAATTCTAGCGCCTCCGAAGATGGTGGGCCGGATGATGTTAATATGGCTGTAGTTGGAATACTTCCATGGTTTGTTTTAATGGGCTTGTTGTCCTGCTTTCTGCCTTGGTTTCAGTTAATACTTTAATTTTCACATACTATAAAATGAATAAGACTATGATGCTGATTGTGCTGGTACTGCTCAATAGTATGGATAGATGTCGTGTAGCGTTCCAATGTATATGTTTCTTATCTTCGCTTTTAAGCTGTCAGTGTTATCATATATTGTTAATATAATTTCTTCTTTTACTTTGCGTATAGCCCTTGAAGGGGATGGTGAACGAACTCTTTTTAAAAAATTTAGTTTTTTCAAAAAAACTTATTATGGCAAGGTGGGACAAGTGCGCCCCATTTCTGCACAGTTTAGTATTAGTTTCACCTACTTGCCCATAAACTACGTGACCAGCGTTATCTTTAAGCTCTATTTTTAAGGAGATGCAAATCTGGGATGTTGCATGATTATGAGTTGTGATTTCTTTCTGAAACTTATTCATGTTCTCATTTGCCCCAAAACCCTAGGGCAAATGCGCTCGGTCTAATTCCCTATTCTTTCCTTGCCTTGCATTACAGAGTCGCTGCGTTAAATAACCAGATTTTTCTACACACTACTGTAAATAATGTTACAAATATTCATCTTAAGTAGTATAACATTAAATTATAAATTAAAAAAAAACCCGCCATAAAGAACATCTAAAAAGTATAAAAGTTTCTTGAATCATAGCTAAGAATACTCTCGATCAAGTCACCTTTCGAACAAAAGAAAAAATCAATTAATCAAAACCTCAAAGAGTAAAAATAAAACTCCTTCATCAACTAGAAAACAGCGGATGATCTTAAAAGGACTAAAAATATTTTCTTGAATCATAGTTAGGAACGACTCTTGATCAATTCACCTTTCAAACAAAAAAGAATCGAAAGCGGTTCCGTCAGCACGCTCAGCCGAATTCATACGTTATGATTTTTTCCCAAGCACTTGGCTACTCTCAGATACGAACTTTAGTATCTTTCACTTAAATGCCTGACACCTTTACCGCTGATAATATATATATATATATATATATATATATATATATATATATATATATATATATATATATATATATACAGGGTGTACCAACCAAGATGCAAAGTTCGATAACTCCTTTGGTTTCATAGATATCAAAAAAGTTCTTAAAAAAAAGGGTACAGGAACAGTGCATTATTTAAAATTATTTTGAACTATACAGGATGTTCCAAAATTCAGATATGAATCTAACTTATGTTTTTTTAAATGGGAACCCCTGTATATTATTTCAAATTCAGAAAGCCCACATTTTTTCGATTTTTTTAATGTCGGAATTGAATACATTATACAGGGTATTTGGAAAGATATGGATTGTTTTGTGTTGAAATTGTACTCATTTCAATGCCCTATAGAACAATACACTCTGTAGAAATGAATTATCTGTTGGCCAGTTGCCTTTCAGAATATTGTCTAGTATCGTTACCCACCATTATTCATTTAGCTACTTGGGGTTTGTGTACAGGGTAGCTCAAAACTCGGATGTGTCATTTTCTTCCTTAACTCAAACGGAACACCCTATATTTTTTATCACTATCAAAGTCCTCTGGTACCCCTCTTTAATTCGTTTCAGAGGTTCCCTGAATCTAACGTGAGTAGTTATCGAGATATTTCCAGATATTTGATGAATTTGATACAAAATCTAGGATTATGATGTTTATCTGGTCGTCATTGTATTTGACAGATAAATTTGGCAAATTTACTGCTGTTTGAGAAGGATTTGTTCTGCAAATGTGTTGAAACAATACAAATAAATCAATCTAGTGCACTATCTAACCTGTTTACTTGATAGTGATAACATTAACTGTAAATATAAAAGAACAATAATAACGGAAAATAAGAACATTAAATTAATCATGTTAGGTGTTCGAAGTGACCTCCACCAACATCAATACAATGTTGAAGTCGATTCTCGAATGCCCGACTCACATTTCGCAATATTGTAAGATCAACACACTTGAATGCTTCTGTAATTCTGACCTTCATGTTTTCTTTTGTCGTTGGTGGATCATTATACACCATACTCCTTACATAACCCCACACGAAAAAATCTACCTTAGTTAGGTCTGGTGATCGAGCTGCCCAATGTTTAGGTCCTCTTCTGCCTATCCATCTTTGTTGGAAATAATTATTCAGATAGTCCTTGATAGGACCTGTGTTATGAACCAGTGTGCCATCATGTAGCAGCCACATGCGTTGCCGAATGTCGAGGGGCACTTCTTCAAGAAGAACTGGTAAATGATTTTGAAGAAACTGTAAATAAACAGTACCATTCACCGTTTCTTCAAAAAAGTGTGGCCCTATTATACGATTTCCCAAAACTCCACCCCAAACATTCAAGGTCCATCTTGTTTGGCTGTGTGTTCGTATCAAACGTGGGTTAGATGTCTGTTAATAGTGAAAATTGTGTCGGTTAATTCCTCCATTTTTCGAAAATGTTGCTTCATTCCCAAACAAAACAAAATTAAAGAAAAATGGTTCTTCGTCGATTTTCGATTTTGCCCATTGACAAAATTCTACTCTGCTTTGGAAATCGTTTACAATTAGTTCCTGGTGTAGTTGGACATGGAAAGGATGCATTTTATGTAATGACAGGATTCGTTGAACCGTACCATGGCTAATGCCTTTTTGAGATGAAATCTTTCGTATACTGGTATGCGGGTCTTCTGTAACGCTCAGCAACACTTTGAGTTGGTTGTCTTCCGTTATTGCATGTTTTCCTGCTTCTCTCTTGTGATAGTTAACCGATCTGGTACGGTCAAAACGATCCAACAATTTTCTTAAAGTAACTTTACTCGGTTGTCTCCGGTCTGGAAATCTTTCACGATATACTCTTGACGCCAATAAACAGTTTTTGGTGCATTCACCAAGTATTTAAATCATGTCAGTCATTTCACGACGGGAAAATTGTTCACCATTCATCTCGCAGCTACTTTTCACTTCAACTATATTGATACAGAGATGTAAATTGAACGAATAACTGAGCGAAACACTACAGTGAAACCTGTCGAACTGGCAGATATGTAGAATACAAAAACTACTTGATAATAATACAAAAACTTCGTGATAATTACTTTCAAACAGCGAATTGCAATGAATATCTGGAAATATCTCGATAACTACTCACATTAGGTAAAGGGAACCTCTGACAAAAATTAAAGAGGAGTACCAGAGGACTTTGAGTTAGCTAAATGAATAATGGTGGGTAACGATACTAGACAATATTCTAAAAGACAACTGGCCAACAGATAATTCATTTCTACAGAGTGTATTGTTCTACAGGGCATTGAAATGAGTACAATTTCAACACAAAACAATCCATATCTTTCCAAATACCCTGTATAATGTATTCAATCCCGACATTAAAAAAATCGAAAAAAAGTGGGCTTTGTGAATTTGAAATAATATAAAAAACATAAGTTAGATTCATATCTGAATTTTGGAACATCTTGTATAGTTCAAAATAATTTTAAATAATGCACTGCTACTTCCTCTACCCTTTTTGTTTGAGAACTTTTTTGATATCTATGAAACCAAAGGAGTTATCGAACTGTGCATCTTGGTTGGTACACCCTGTATATATATATATATATATATATATATATATATATATATATATATATATATATATATATATATATATGTATTTCTACACTCGCTTAGTTTATTGGATTTTCTGCTAGTGCGATGTATGTGGCTTCTTTGAGTTTCCGGCGAGTTGTATTCTCGTCCTTTGCCACTATCTGTATGTTATTCTATTGGATGCGGTGGTCTTCGTTCCAGACACATTCTGCGATTCTTGATCTTTCTGTTTTTTGTGTTTCTTATGTTCCTGAGTTCTCACTTTGAGTGGTCTACTGCTCTCTCCTATGTATGATTTGCCGCATTCGCATGGTAGGTTATATACCCAATTAATTCTTGGTAATTCTGATCTTCATTGTGTGATTGATTTTGGTTGGTATTCCCCTGAGCGTTCTGATCGATTTGAAGGCAGTGCGTATCTTGTATTTGCTGCATATCCTTCGTATTTTGTCCTGGTACCTCGTATATTATCTCTGTATATTTAGGTTCTTATTTTTCAGTTACCCTTTCCCTGTTTAAGTTAGGTGTTAGATGGGGTAGCCATTTTCTTGAAGTGTTTTATCGATATTTTATTTTTCTTTTCCCAGGTCCTCTTGTATTGAGCATATTGTTTTCGCTGTATCGTACAAGCATCTTTCTACGCCTAACTTCAACAAGGGGAAACAGAAAGATCAAGAATCGCGAACATTCCTGGAATGAAGAGCACCTCATCCAATGGGATAGATACAGATAGTGGCAAATAACGAGAATACAACTCAAAGAAGCCACTATATTGCACTAGCAGAAAATCCAATAAGCCAAGGTAGTGTAGAAATGAAACCCATATATCCCAATAATGCGCGAAGAGGATAAGCGCAATAGACCTGCGCGATAGGTGACGGTGCAACATGCGCAATAAACTATTAAGCAACCACTAAAAACTTTACTGTAATATATATATATATATATATATATATATATATATATATATATATATACAGGGTGATCTTTAATGCGAATTTGCTCTGTAGCGCCTTAGTTACCTATCAGAGAAAAATGTGCGTTATCCCAGGTTGTTGGTATCCTTTTTTTGGCGTTTTTTAGAAATATCGGAAAATGTACAGGGTGTTCCATATCTCCTGGGCACCAACTAACGTTCTTATTTGAAATGGAACACCCTATATATTTTTGGAAATTCGGAAAGAGTCAGTCAAAAACATGTGTCGCAACCTATGCTAAACCCTAAGGTATCGGAAATATTTAACATAAGAGAAAAATTACAGGAGGGAGCCTTATAACTGTTTTCATATGGTATATCTGAATTTAATTTTTCACACAGCGTAAGAACATAGAGTCGCGTAACTTCTGCAATTAAAATAGAATGGAAAATAATATACCAAGTGTTACATTTTCCATGACCCATTTAGCTAATTTTAAACTGTGCAAATTTTTTCTTTCAAATAGAACACTGTATTTTTGTATGCCCAGTTAGGTAAAATTAAATTATCTTCTCTTATCTTCAAGTATAGTCAGTTAAAGTTAACAGTTTTTGAGAGATATTTGCAATTTTCTTTCCAACAAACAGATTTGCAAGGATTTTGCTTAAAGAATGCATATAAGTATTAGCCTTATACTTAAAAAAGTAAACACTGCTTTTAATTTAAAATGAACTGTGACGTATTGTTAAATAACTAGAACAAATTTTCACTAATAACTTTAATAACATAATAATAACAATAAAAATATCTATTAAAAATTAATTTCTCAATAGTGATCAACATTCCGCCCATTACTTGCTATGCATAGCTCAATTCTTTCTCTAAATGACCGCTGTGCATTTTCCAACATTTCCAGTGTAA
Organism: Vesta saturnalis; assembly: GCA_036346205.1. Lineage (NCBI taxonomy): Eukaryota > Metazoa > Arthropoda > Insecta > Coleoptera > Lampyridae > Vesta > Vesta saturnalis. The sequence continues at coordinate 2,522,591 of JARFJB010001404.1, forward strand.
TTGTAGATACGAAAAGCATGTCGTATTTTGGTTTTTAAATCTTCTCCATTTTCTGAAATTTCTTGATAAACAAGATTTTTAATATGTCCCCAAAGAAATATTTTGTAAAAAATCTAAGTACCTTTCTCCATTCATGTATGTATTGACCAATAATACCTGCCCATACATTGACAGAAAAACGATGCTGCTTATCTATTGAGATTATAAAATGAGGCTTTTCGTAATGGTGATAATTTCTACGATTTGGTTGAGATGTGTTAGAGTAAGTAAACTCATCAGTAAATAGTACATATCTGGAAAATAATTGATCTTCGTGTATTTTAGTCGGCACGCAGTTACAAAAATTTATACGGTTTTGATCATTCTGTTCACGAAGTTTGTGTTCATATTCAGAATGGCAGTCATGGAACTTATGTTTACGTAATATTTTAACTACTGAAGTCTGAGAGATATCCAAGACAGCACTAATTTATCTAGTACTGATATTGGGATTTTCAACTACTGCATTACCAATATCAAATTGCATAGCTTTACCATTAATTTTCCTTTGCCGTGAGTTCTTCTTATAATTAGCATTAAAACTATTAACAGTAACTTGAAAATGTTCCTTAAGTTTTTTAAAACATTTAACTTCACATTTTCTTCGCTCAGCATATTTCACGTCAATAAACAATTTCTATCACGTTCTCCTAAAAAATAAATTTTGAGTAGAATAATCCATATTAACATTTTATACGAGGTAATATTAATGGGATAACAAACACAAGTAGTAAAACAAGCAATTAAATTCGATTATCAAAACTACTGAGAAATTGACAGTAGTTTTGTTTGTTGCTTAAATTTGTCAAAGCCTTCTTCTTTCCAATTAGATTCTACTCGTGTGTTGTTCGAGATCCTCTATGAAGTACCTATCTCAAACATAATAATGCAACTTTTTTGGTAAAAATAATTAACAAAACTAAATAATTTCGAATTTTCCGGTTAATTATTTTAGTATAAGGCTAATTTTATATGCAATTTTTAAGTAAAATCCTTGTAAATTTGTTTACTGGAAATAACACTACAAATATCTCAAAAACTGCTACACTTTAACCCCTAAAATGGCTATACCAAAAGAAAGATAATTTAATTTTACATAACTGGGCATAAAAAAATACAGGGTGTTCTATTTGAAAAAAAAAAAATTAGCATGGAAAATGTAACACTTGGTATATTAATTTCCATTCTATTTTAATTGCAGAAGTTAGACCACTTTATGTTCTTACGCTGTGCCAAAAATTAAATTCAGATATACCATATGAACAAAGTTATAAGGCTCATCCTGACCTTTGCATCTGTAATTTTCCTCTTACTATGTTAAATATCTTCGATACCTTAGGGTGTAGCATAGGACGCGACACATGTTTTTGACTCAACATTTTGCGCTCTTTCCGAATTTTAAAAAAATATATAGGGTGTTTCATGTAAAATAAGAAAGTTAGTGGCTGTCCAGGAGATGTGGAATACACTGTACCTTCACCGATATTTTTAAAAACCGCCAAAAAAGGATACCAATAACCTGGGATAACACACATTTTTCTGTGATAAGTAGGTAAGGCGCTACAGAGTAAATTCGCACTAAACACTCACCCTGTATATGTATGCACACACACACACGCACGCAGGCACGCACGCACGCACGCACGTGCGCACGCGCGCACGCGCACACGCGCACACGCGCACACGCGCACACGCGCACACGCGCACACGAGCACACGCGCACACGCGCACGCGCACACGCGCACGCGCGCACGCGCACGCGCACACGCGCACGCGCACACGCGCACACGCGCACGCGCACACCGCACACGCGCACGCGCACGCGCACACGCGCACACGAGCCACGCGCGCACGCCGCCGCGCGCACGCGCGCACGCACGCACACGCACACGCACACGCACACGCACACGCACACGCACGCGCACGCGCACGCGCACGCGCACAGCGCACACGCACACGCACCGCACGCACGCACGCACGCACGCACGCACCGCACGCGCGCACGCACACGCACACGCACACGCACGCACACGCACACGCACGCGCACGCGCACGCGCACGCACGCACGCACGCACGCACGCGCACGCGCACGCGCGCACGCACGCCACGCACACGCACACGCACACGCACACGCACACGCACACGCACGCACGCGCACGCGCACCGCACGCACACGCACGCACGCACGCGCACGCGCACGCGCACCGCGACACGCGCACACGTACACGCGCACACGAATACGCGCATAACACACATCGACACGCGCAATACACGCGACGAACGCACACGACACGCACACGCACACGCACACGACACACGCACGCAGCACGCGCACGCGACAGTTCACGCACACGCAATTCAGCACAGAACCACAATGGAATCGTTTCGCATCGTAGCATTGCACGCACGAAACACGCGTTCACGACAACACACACACAGATAATATATATATATATATATATATATATATATATATATATATATATATATATATATATATATATATATATATATATATATATATATATATATATATATATAACACACACACATAGATAATGGTAACAAGGAACAGTTTCAACTCAACATGAATTTTATTTCAATGTAAATGTAACCCACAAATTGGAATCGGTTTCTGCATTCGGTTACTATTTGGCCGGCTTCGGTAAATACGCGTTTGCACGGATCAGAAGTAGCACATACACATAAATATTTTTCGGTTAAATTTGCATAACCAGAGATACACCATTTGCCTCTCGCGCGCCCATTTTTCTTTCCAAGTTAAGTTTTTCTGAAAACATCTTGATTTCAGCAAAGGTTACTGCTGTTGGGCTTGTCACATGTAAAGAGCCTTTTACAGATTTATCAAAATCCTACCTAATTGTATCTTCGTTTTCTATACTGTCCAATGGGCCTGTGGTATATTCAACTGATTCATAAACGATTTCTTTTCGGTACGTTCAGTACTTTTCTTTATAATCACACGCTCGTCTTCAATTTTACTTTAATTCTTCTCAAAGGATTTTCATTGCTGAATGCTTTTGTGTTAGATCTTGGATCCAAGAAAGAACCTTGCCCATTACTCTGTTGTTTTCGGGATTCCCAAAGAAATTATAGAGACAAGAAGTAAGTTTATTCAAAGTAATTTGCCCGCATTCTCCAAGTAAGTTTTAGAAACATTTAGTCCTTGACAAAGGAATTCCTAATCCTCAAATAAATAATAAGCATCACATTAACGGATTGGAAATGCTGACACAAAACTAAATCAAAATTTTAAGAACGCACAAAGGAAAATGGAAAGATCAATACTAAGTATAAAATTCATAGACAAAATAAGGAACGTAGAAATACGCAGAAGAACGGGAGTAAAAACAAAATAAAACAATAACTCAACTAAAGTGAAGATTTGCAGGTGATGTAGCACGGTTCAAAAACGACAGGTGGACGAAAAAACTGTTAGAGTAGCGATCTCGTGCAGATAAGAGACGTAGGGATAGATCACCAACTTGTTAAGGAGATGATAATATAAAGAGTGAAAATAAAGTGGACGACACAACTGCCACAAGTTAGAGATTCCTAGAAGTGCTTGGAGGAGACATGCTTAGCAGTGGAGGCAGAAAGAAGCTGGAGAATGAAAAACATTTTTATTAATTTAATAAAACAAAAAAATGAAGTTCCAAAAAATACATGTAATTAAAAATAGGTGAATTAGTAAAAATGACAAAGAATAAATAACTTATTTATGTTTTTGTTTTTTGATTAAGTTTATGTGATTATAAACACAATATTTTATATCCTTCCATGTCCGATTTTGTAAAACCTCTGCATTTTTTTCTAAACATTCCTCTATGTCAGCTTTATTAGGAACAATACTTTTCCTAATTTTAGAACGAAAAAATTCTAAAACGGTTTGCTTTTCATCCGTTCCCCAAGGTCTCCTACCGCTTGGTTTTACACTTTTTGATCTCTCTGGAATTGTCAAGAATACTGTGTTAATATAATTTTGACAAAAAAAAAGGAAATAAATACCTGTACGTGATACTACGTCGGCACTAGTTACAGAAACTGGGTTTTGTACTAAATTGTTAGCGGTATCCTCTTCGCTTTCACAATCAGATTCTTCTGCGTTCGGTAAATCTACATAACAAATACAATAGTAATACCATACGATGAGTAAACAAAAATAATTTCGATTTTAATTGTTTTAATACTATCGATCAAGGCAAAATTACGGTAATTAGTAGTTGATATTTAAATGCGAATGTTGCTGAAAAAGATTTCCTTAATTTATTAATTTTAACACAACTAGTAATCAGTAAATATTCCTGTATATCATATTTTAACACAAAACACTTCACATTATAAATTTAAATTAACAAGCGTTTTTATTAACTATAAAATCGTTTCCATGGATGACACTCCTTCAGTTAGGGAGGCAGTACAAAGGGCCCAATTTGAGGCCTTACACGTGGACGGCCCCTTCCCACCGTAATCAAAACCCAAAAATAGATAGTGGAATTAAAATTTTCTGTACACTTTACTTTTTAATTTAACATTATTGGTATGTTTCTGCATCTTTTATCTGACTTCAATTTAAAGATTTTGTGGTGTTCTTAGATAACAAAAACTTCTACCACTTCAAATCAGATATTATTTAACTTAAAAACAATGGATACAAAATATACGAGAAAATAAACAATAGTTGATGCAGGTAGCTCTTTATGGTCAGGTCAATCCAAACTTAAAGCAAAATATTTGAACCGTCCCATTTTCTTTTAACATTAGTGTACATTTGTTTCTATGTCCTTGGGAATAGTTAGAGGTCTTGCCATATCTCATGATCCGCGAATAGATCAAAATATCCTTGTATGACGTCACCAACTATGCAAAGTACAGGCCGTAGGTTCAAATCCTACTGAGGTAAACTATCATCTATGTATTCAATAATAATAGCATCTTCATTACATATTTACCTTTGAACTTAATTGTTCATAACAAAACTTATAATAATTTATAAAATGTCCAATCGTTTGTTATGAAGTCTAGCTAAAAGTGCTTATCATGATATGTTCAGTAGTTTCCAGAAGTTGATTTAGTTTTTGATATTTTTCGTCGTATTACGGGCATATGAGATTCGCTGAGAGTCGGCCTGCTGCGTAATACCTATTGTTACATTTTTATTTCTTCACAGTGTAAACGCAGCCTTAATTTAAATTTCAACCGCATCCAAACAATGCATTGTGTTTAACATACGGTACCTGTTTCTTATCTCGGGGACCAAGCTGGTAACGTAGTGGTGACACAACCTGCTTAGCATTCGGGAAGTAATGGGTTCGATTGCCCTCCGCCTACTTATGAGGTTTTTCAGGGTTTTCTACACGTTAGCGCATGGTCACGACATATATGCACTCATGTGCGGTTACTTAGGCGAATGCTGGTATTTTCCTCAGAATCCTAACGTTCCTTCCGATCCTATCCTGGCACTTAATCCCATCATATTCATATACGTAATATAATGTATGCTGAGGAATCCGTGATTTGCGCTGAAGGAGCTTCAACAAAGCTTTGGAGGGAATCAAATACGTAGTCTTTTCCTTTTTCTTATCGTGGGCACTTGCTATTCGAATTTAAACACGCCGCACCTCGAAGTCGAACCGTTCTGGTATTCGTGCAATTATACCAGTTTATTGTTGTAATATTTGTAAGTAACGGAAACCATTGGATCAAACAATAATTAACAATAAAAGTGATATGGATGACTACATAATTGGATAAACGTCCTCACTTTTTCCTTTTAAAGGATTGCTTAGGTAAATCGCCATATCCAAGAACGATGTATAACTTTCCTTCATCACTATTATACAGTATTCTAATGCTTAGGTTCTTATTTGGTTTCAACGTAAAATGTGACCTTTCCATTAGGGCTGCAATCTGCACTTTTTTGTTCTAGGGTGACTACTAGTGGATTCATTAAATAAATTAAATGCTAAACGCATAATTGATGTTCTAGCATCTGCAACGTGATGCAACTACCGCTAAGACATAATTTTCAACTCTAATCTTTTGCGACACACCTGGTGCGTCTATGTCACAAGGATTTATCACCATTTAACGCAGGTAAGTGATACTAATAACTATTTTTTTTGTGCTTTACACCGCCGCTAAAATTAACTTTTACAAGATTTTTTATATTCAATGCTTTATTAATTACATGTTGCTACAATTGTTAAGGGGGGTTATTACGCTATGGCACATAATGTAACATAAGAAAATAATCGATGGTATTGTGTAAGATCTTTTTTTTGCGATCGCTAGAAAAAGGTTATCTAAAACGACCTGTTTGATATCTAACGTCAGTTCATTAAATTTTTCCCTTTATGCGGATTGCCCGCAGCTATGATAACTCGCTTTAATTGATAAATAATTTAATAATTTAATTGATAAATTTTAACAAACGCTTTGTTGGTATCGATATTTTATTTTACTTGTAACATTTATATAGGTTTTAGTACAAAAGAATTTACGATACTAAATTTCAATGTATATATTGACCACGTTGAAGTGGATCGTTTCAATACGAAGGTTGTAGATAAAAGAAAGACAAAACGTAGTTGCATACAATTAAATTTACAAATATGCAGGGTGTTCGTTAAAAGATGAGAGTGCTATTAATTTTTTTCTTTATTATTAAGTATAAGTATTGTTCCAAAGTTTAATCTAGGAATTGTGTTTTTTAACAGGCTTAACCGCTTAAGTTGCTTATTTTAAAGAATTTGCTATTGATGAACTTTTTATTAGGGTGTTAATAAATAGTTATGTTGGTGTAGAGACTAGTTTGTGATTGGGCGAGTGTCCCGTGGTGTTACCACGGCCGACTCTCTTTACCAGAGTAGGTATCCAAATAATCTTTTCAAAGAGAGTGGCGCAACCGTTTTTTTTGAGGTAAGTTAATCCAGCGATTTTATCGAAAACTGGGTCCATCCCCTGAGATTGAGCTAGCACTACAATCGGAGATTTTACCAAGCCGGGTATAATCTTGCAGTTTCACTGTAAGACTATGATGGTTCCAATTCATTCAGAAGGTTTCGAAATCCACGGTCTGATATAATTGAAAACAGCTGTCAGGCGGTCAAAATCATGTTCAGTATAAGATCATTTTTTTCTGCCGTGATAACGGAATTGGTTTTGAAATAAATCCCTTCAAACTGGACTGTTTCTTGGCTTGTACCGATCGATCGTATTTTCCTGTTTCAAAAACATTCTGTTCTGTCGTCGATGTTGATATTGAGGGACCTAAATAAAAACCAAACTCATTAATATCGGAAAAATGTGAAACGATGAGCAAACAATTTTTCAAAAATAAGGTTACTATTTAAATTACAATTAATGTTGAGTATTTAAATTTTACTTACCAAATTGCACTTGATCTGGTTCATGATCAATATTTTACGGTGGCTTAGTTTCCCTCCTTTCCCTTGTTTCATCTATGGTCAAAGTAGGGTGTTCATTTTTTTCACATTGTTTTCCTTTAGGATTAATGTTTACACTTCCATTTTGCAGGAATAACATGGTTTTATAAATCATACTTACACCAACAAATTGGTTCCGAAATTATAACTTATTTGTTATTCCAAAAATCTTAATCTTAATAAAAAGAGCAAAAAAACAAACAGAATTAAACGATCAACGTTAAAAGCTTTCGTCAAAATCATAAACAGCAATAATGAAATCTTAGCCAATGCAAGGCCGTCTAATTCGAATTATTATGATTAAAATAATTAGCAACAAGAACGTAATCGAAGCTATTGTTGTCTACTAATTTATATAAACCGCAAATAATGATAAAAGTGCGAGATAAACATAAATTTTGCAAATTTTACAATGTAAATAGCAGTACATAATGCAAACAAAATGAGGTGAGAGCACTTTGGTAATTGATACGTTAGCCTGAAGGGCAGTAATAAATAACAAAAGAAAGCGTGATCATCTGAGTTTTCAGATACAGTTCTACAACTTTTAATGAAATTACAAAAACGTAAAAATAAGTACCTTAAATTTGCACAGATTTTCAGTTTAATTTTTCTTTCGATCTTACTGCGGCAAAAACAATTCTCTATTGACCCCTCGGTAATTGATGGCAAAAAGTACCAGTTGGATCTTAAATTAATTTTTCTTAACGGAACTCGGCAGTGAACAAAATGTCACACCCGGTAAACTTTTAATTTACAAACGCAAATAAACATCAAAATAATTAAATCATTAACTTATTTACACGAAAGTCTTTGATATTTATATACACAAAACTTCTTAGCAACTTTATTTACAGTGATTTATTGAACAGGTTGGGGGTACCATGGAGTGAATGATAATAGTCTAGCGCAGTTTTTCTAAATGCAAAATACCATTCACGGCACACTTATTTGAATCCGATTAAATCGTAAAATTACTCCAAAAAACTAGAATAGCACTAAAATAAACACTATACATCTTCAATGGAAACAAAAATGTTACTACTACTTGACAAGCAGCACAAACATTTTCCAGGGGTGATTGCATCCTATCTATAATCCAGAAGCAATAAAAGGTTAACTACCTCGCGAGATCTTCATGTAACACCGAGTAGAATGTAGGTAAACTCTGCGCGCCCAATAACTACATTACTCACCCAAACTTTCGACCTGTTCTCTTCACAGTCTAACTCACTAACAAATACAAAATCAAAAACCCTTTATCCCGCTAAAATATTTCACTCTAAAAAAGTCTTCCATATTGAAACTGCACAAGAGACGTTTCCAAGGAAAAAACAAACCTGATATCTAGAATTGAGATACAAACATCCTGCCCTTCAAGAAAATATCCTATTGTACCAAATGAATTTTCTATAAACTCCTCATTAACCACTGAATCGATAAATGAACTGATAAGCTCGAAAGTACGCAGAAATATTTACCCGCGACCGAACCTCTCGATATCAAACACGATAACAAAAGTAAATTTAAGCCGACACATATGTTTCTTGAAACTCTCTTCAACCATAATGAAATTTAATTCCTTTAACGAAACTGTGATAACTTCTATTTTCTTCCATCGTAAGCAAAGCCTTTAAAAGCGCACTCCATGCATCAGAAAGTAGTATTCTACTGCTGTTTCATAGAATGTATGACCATATTGCTTAAACTCAGAAACCTCAGCAGCTAAACTTCTAACAGCAGATGAAATAAAGAAATCATTACGCTACACAGTAAATTGTTTTTCATGATATTCAGGGCTGAAATAACTTCAAAGAAGGTGACCGATTGCGCGTCTATCTTTTGACTTTCAGAATGGAAAGAAGCTGCTTGGTTATGCTCAAAATATAGTTACGCTTCAGATAAAGGATTTTCAAAAAAAGGATTTTATTACATATGGGCAGTTACTTTGGGATTCTAAAAAGGGTTTAACAGTCACAAACACAGACAAGAGACTATTGCAGTAAGTTGAGTAAGTAATGCTAACCACCCTGTCTTACTGTATACCAACACTTGCTTATATAATTTAAAATTCGAAAAATTACTTTAAAGTTTCAACCCGTATATATGGAAATAATGATAATGCGGTTATAACGGTGTTATGCAGTTTTATTTTCTAAACCCCAACTTCTTAAGCAGTCGCTCAACAACGGGGAACCCAGGCCTAAAATCCATACCGTGATTTGAATGTTGTTTGTGGGGTGAAAATACCTGACCAATATTGGGATTACTTTAAAGTCTATGATATAACGCATCCGTCATAACTTCAATTTTAACAAAAAAAAGTAGTTTCCCGATGGGGGTTAGAACTCCCATTGCTCACATTACCAGTCCGATAATTTGACCGGTAGATTTTATTGTTAGCATATTATTAAATTGTTACGGATTTTTACTATTTTGTCCATTTTAGTTTGTTAGTTAAGCTGAAACTACGTATATTGTATATATATATATATATATATATATATATATATATATATATATATATATATATATATATATATATATACGTTTTTCATAATTTATATTCATTCTGCAGCATCCCAGTCGAAAATATTGATCAAAAGTCTTAATTTATACAAAAATAATGTTTTATTTAAATACCGTTTCTAGTGCCTCGATCAGCTTGAAGTTTCATATCTAATAGTTTTTAGTATTTTCCGTGCGTCTAATAGGTCCATCTAAACGACTAATTTGCTTAAAAAAAAATTGAAAACTGTGTAGGTTAACAGGTATGTCCAGTAGTCCTATGTGTCCGAAAAGTTGATAGTACATGGGAATGTAAAAATTGATTTGTATATTACTGCTTCGGATATATTCGGAAACTGTCGTTCAAATATGGTTGTAAATAGCCAAATTCTATACAGGGAGTCCCGCAAAGAATGGCCATAGTTCAGAGGTAGTTTCCTTGTGTAAAATAACCCCATTTAGGCCAACTTACCTTAGTCCAATTCTGCTTCCTTAGAAAGAAATTTTTTTATTTCACTTTTTTTCGATAGCTGTCTCATTCTTCGAGATATCTTGTCTAAATTTGGTACTTGGGGGAGTTTTTGTGGTAGATATGAATATCGCTATAATATCGCTAAATGGCTCTGCTTTAGAAATGGTTCTGCTTTAAAGTGAACTCTGCAGAATGTACATATTTGATTTGCCTAAAATTTAATGCAAATTTAATTTAGTAAGTATTTATCATAAAAAATCCATTTCATTTCTCATAAAATATCTTTGGTGTGTTTTTTACGTTATTTTGTTTGTTGTTAGTTGTTTTGAATATTTAATTGTTTAAGTATTAGGTTTCCGTTTTAAGAACGCCGCGACATAGTTTGTCCTCAAATAGTGAAATGAGTGATATTTACGAGTAACAAAATTCCAATGAACGTGCTGCGGCCAGAAGTTACGGAAATGTTTTTTCAAATTGTAGGCAATCAGATAGAAAATTATTTTCAAAATTGCGAGAAACTGGTAGCTTTTGTCCTCACCGGCATTATCGACGATCTACAGTGCGTACCGTCGAACAAGAAGAAGAAGTCTTGATCTAGTTGAAATTGATTCGCCCATTAGCATTTGGCGAATATCTGCGAATAATGGGTTATCTCGCCCGGCAATGTCAACTGTTTTGCAAGAACATCAACTGCACCCGTACCATTATACACTAGTCCAAAATTTATTGCCAGATGATTTTTTTGGCAAGAGAGAATTTTTCTAACTGGATTTTAAGCCATCATCGACGTGATCAATCTTTTATAAACAATATTCTGTTCTTCTGTTCAGAAGCAATTGCCATATCTGGTCTGATAAAAACCTAAACTTCACTAGGGAGCGCCATTTTCAACACGAATTTAAAATTAATATTTGGTTTGGGATAGTGAACGATTCTCTTGTGGGTTCTTTTGAACTTCTAGCTAAACTGAATGGCTGCGATTACCTAAATTTCCTTCAGGATAGATTGTTTAACCTGCTGGAGGAAGTTCCTTTAAACGTTCGTCGTTGGATTGGAGGAGGAAGTGAACAACGTTGGCCTCCACGAACTCCTGATTTAAATCCAATGGACTTTTTCTTCGGGGGTACATAAAAATTTTAGTATATTCTGCTGCTGTGATTAATACCAGAGCTGAACTATATCAAAAATTTTCAATTAGAAATCTGCATCCATCGGTTTTTTTGCAGTAAGAGGCAATTTTTTGAAAAGATGCCAAAGATGTATTCAGGCGAATGGCGGACATTTTGAGAATACCATCCATCATAATTAAATATCTGTTCAATGTTTTATAGTTTTATAGTTGTTTGGAAATATGCAAATGAAATATGTACATTCCGCAGAGTTCACTTTAAATCCATTTTTCATCCAAAGCGGAACCATTTAGCGATATACAATAAGAGTAAGTACCTTTTTAAAAAAAATAAAACAACCTTTCAGAAATGTTAACAAGTCTTTCAAAATCTTTATTCACAAAAAAAATAGAGCGGAAATCAGAAACATCAGTAAAGTGTTGGTGGCATCCTCTATATTTTACGTTACGTGACACCCTATATAAGTTAAAAATCAAGTGGCTTGCTTGTTTAATTATCTTTTACACCATTTGAAATATAGTAACGTTTCATTTTTTATCATTTGTCATAATAAATATACTATTTTGTATACAAACATTAAGAGCATACCTACATAAATTCATTTATTGCCAGCTGCAATCATTTTGATCTTGTGATTAGGGCTTTTACTACGCAATTGCAATTGTTCTGGGTGATTATGTCAATGTGTATTTAGGGATCTGTTTGTATCAGTATGTTTTTGGTATACATGGTGTTTTACACAGCCTTCTTCTTTTTTAGATATCAACGCATAATTCACAGCTTGTTTGTTTCGATTATAAGTTTGAGTCTGAAATGCACCTGTTCATAAATCGTTCATTTTATTTTCTGGATTGGTCCGGTTTGCTAACGGTTTTCAATCATGGAGGCTGCAATTCTTGCATGGATAAGTTAGACATAACTCGCAATAGAGATGTCTTGCAAATAGTGTTCTGTTAGAGTGAAGATATCTGCGCACAGTTGATATTGACGTCTTAGGATACGAAGATGATAATGATATCCAGTTAGCCTTAGTAGTTGTAATCACAAGTTTTCGTTACCGTAGCACCATGCAACAGATTAGTATAAACGTCATTGTCAAGTTTGACTACAAAATGTTAATGTATTGCTGTGTATTAGACTTTCTAAAACATTTAGTGTTCTAGCAACATACGACCTTCCAACATACAAAGTGAAAATTAATAATTTTTTGGATAATCATGCAACCTTTCTTGTAATATGTTCATAACGAAAACAGGTAGCATTGTAAAAACAAAAACAATAATCCATGTCAGATGGACGTTTCAAACTTCATGTCAGATAGACTAATAGAGGCTAAATATGCATCTAGATGTTAACTTAAATAAATGTTAAAGCCGCCCGCTTGTACGAAAATACCGATAATTAATGTTTAGACCTAGTTTGATTTATATTAAGAAACTCTATAAAGAAATATTCAAAATTAAATTATCTTTAAATAATATATAGCACATTTTCCTATAAAGTTGATCATAATTCAGATATTGAAAAAATTTGGTACAAAACTTAAATTCCTCCAGACCTACAAAAAAAGAGCGTGGCCTATCCCCCCTTCTTTAGATCTAAAAAAAAGAGCGTGCCCTTGGCCAAACTGCGGTCTGGCAATATGGCAGCACTGTAAAGAAAACCAGAAGTGACAGTTATACTTTCATGAACACATATAGCTACATTAATCTGTAATTAATGAAAAACGGTTCTCCTTAGGATCTTCACGACGAACTGTAGATTTTTAAACTAATTTTCCCACGTGCAGGTAAAGTTATTGCAATCGGTCAAAAAATTCATTATTGAACTGAGACTGGTAGTGCGTGTGCGTGCGTAGATGCGGCGTCTGTGATGAATCTTTCGGATGCGATAACTTGATATACGATTGCATCCAAATTTCATATACATATTTATGACCTAAACGTCTAGACCCACTGAATTTTGTTGGGGTGCATTTGCTGGGCAAGGAGTTAATGTGATTTTCTTTAGACCGCAAGGAATTAATAAATTAAAAGCGATTGTACTCAAACTGAACACAAATGTATAGCATCCAAATGTCTAGAGTCCAGTGATTTTTGGGGGTGGTGGTGATGAAGCTGCAGCTAATATTTTATTTTCTTTCATTCGCAGTAACTCAAAAACCGAAAAGAACCTGTATTCAAATTTGAAAGAAGTATTTGATTGAATCGACTCAACTAATAGACGGTAAGTTTTTCTTTATTGAGTATCCCTGTTTTCTTAAAATGAGACCATATTTTTTTGAAAGAAAAAATGAAGACGTACGAGAATCTGTGCAAGAAATTATTGGACAAAGGTTTTTCAGGTTTATAAGTATTTTGTACAAAATAAACTGGGGATTGCTTACACTAATTTAATTTTTATCGTATTGATATTTTTCGACAGAAAATCTGAAATCTGGAACTCGCTTCGGAAGTTGCCCTATATAATTTTTAATTGTCACAAAAGTGTTTTATGATCGAAAACCTGTAAAGTACGCACCTTGTGTAAAACGATTCACTTTAAGACACTTATTTTAATAGTATCTCGTGGAGTTGCTTATAGGTATTACCTTATCTTCCACGTTTCAATAATTAATCTATCGTTTAACTAAACCCTTCCTGTTAATTGCGTGGTATATATAAATATATCGAAGATAGGTACCTAATGTTCCTTTCCAACCGGATTATACCCATTATTTCATTATTGATTATATAATTTTAATGAAGTAATAATCTTAGATCTATTGCCTAAGGTTCTAATTATGTATAACGACGAAAGATAAATATAAACATTTCACCTTATAATGATAACGAAAATATCTTAAATACCTACTTTAAAGAAAATTCGACAAATTGATATAAAATCGATAAGTAACTAATGTAGATGACAATTAAAGAGACAAGCAAAAGAGCCTATTTAAGTAAATGCTAAAGGGTTCTCTCGTAGAAACCTCTCAACTCATTTTCTTAACTCAACATCAAACCCACCTCGAAGGCTTTTAACCACTAATAGCACTTTTAAAACTTTTAGTATTAGCAGATTTACCTGGAACAAACTTTTACAAAGGGTTATTTCATCGTAAAAAATGTAGCAAACACAAAGCGTATTATGTTAAGCTCATTATTATTTCTTAGTAGAAGTTAGTTATTGATCTGTTTAATGTTCAGGAATTTCATTCCATTATCAATGAATACTTACGCTCCATACATAGCTCTAATAATGATAAACAGTTCAACCTTAGAGAAAAATTAGATAAATAATACTAATCTTAAAATTAAAAGCTTGTTGTTTTTATTAACCCTTCAGTGTATTTTTTATTTTTCGTTGAGGTTAATGTTCGCATCCTATACTCAGGAAAAATGTTTAAAAATATCAGTCCAAAAATAAGCTTTATTTAAAAAAAAGCGTTATAAATGTACATCATGCCAAGGTTAACTACTTTAGGTGAAAGCAATTCTTTTTTGTCTAAAGCATAACGCTGCTACTCCTTGTACTTCTCACAACGGATCTTTGAATACCCATTGCAATCTGAATATTTACATCTGACTTGTTTAACGACCCAAGAATGCCAATGATCCATTTCGGTTAAACGAACTCCCTTAACTGGTTGTTTTTAGGTAGGACCCATTTTTTTTATTTACAGTTGTTCTTCTGATTAACTTGTTGCAGGTCCTCGTTTTTTTGCAATGGAATACCTTTGTCGTAATACACAGAACGTTTCAACTAATTTAGAATGCTGATTGTGTGAGATATACTATGTTGCAATTCTTTTCGTTCTGAGCTTTTCCACACAATTACCAAATATTTGTCACTGTTAAATCTCTACAAATGGTAGACTAACCGAAATTACAGACACGGACACGGGCGCGGACGTGGACAATGACCCGGACACGGATACGGACTCGGACACGGACACGGACACGGGCACGGACACGGACTCGGACACAGACACGGACACGGACACGAACACGAAGATGGAGACGGAGACGGACACTGACACATACACACACACACACACACACGCACGCACGCACAGCACACAATCACACACGCACATGCACACCATACACACACACATACACACACACACACACACACACACACACACACACACACACACACAAACACACATACACACAAACACAAAACACAACACAAACACACAAAACACAAACACACAAACACAAAAACACAAAACACAAATAACACAACACAAACACAAAACAAAAAACACAAATAAAACAAAACATAACACATACACAACATAACACAAACACACACATCACACACACGAATACACATAACGCAATAACGCATAAGCAATCACAATACAACGCATAACGCAAACACATAACGCAACGCAAAATACAACGCAACAACGCACAACACTAACGCCAACAACGCAAACGCACAAACGCAAACCAACACAACACAACGCACATAACACACACACAACAACGCATACATAACGCAATAAACATAACATAACGCAATAACACTAACGCATACAATAACACATAACGCATAACGCAATAACGCACAATAATCCATCAACGCTAATAACGCAATAACATGCAAACGCAACACATACAGCAACAAGCAATAACGACAAACGCACACATAACACATCACAACGCAATAACACAACAAACGCAATACGCAATAACAAACGCAATAACGCAATAACGCAATAACGCAATAACGCAATAACGCAATAACGCAATAACGCAATAACGCAATAACGCAATAACGCAATAACGCAATAACGCAATAACGCAATAACGCAATAACGCAATAACACAATAACACAATAACACAATAACACAATAACACAATAACACAATAACACAATAACACAATAACACAATAACACAATAACACAATAACACAATAACACAATAACACAATAACACAATAACACAATAACACAACACATAACACAATCACAGCATAACACGAACGATAAACATAACACAATAACGCGATACGATCACTAACGCAACACAACGCATAACGCATAACACAATAACGCGATAACGCACGATAACACGTACGCACGCGAAACGCGATAACGATAACAAACCATAACGCGAATAAATAACGCAATAACGCATAACGCGAACGATAACGCATAACGCATAACGCATAACGCATAACGCAAACGCGACAATAACGCGACGCATACGCGATACCGAATAACACGAAACCAATAACCGTAAAACACAATAACGCGATAACGCGAACAACACGCGAACACACAAACACAACGCGAAAACGCGATACGCGACGCAAACACAATAAAACGAACAACATAACAACAACGAAACGCAACAACACAACGCAACGCGAACAACGAACGACAAACGCGACACAAACGCAAAACACGATAACACAAACGCGAACGCAACATAACGCGATAACGCACGAAAACGCGACAACAAAACACGCATGCAACACCGACCACATAGCGAACGCGAATAACACGAAAACGCAAACAAGCAATAACCAACAGAATACGACAATAACGACAAAACGCGAAAACACAATAACGACATAACGAATAACGCATAACGCAATAACCAAACGAAACGCAAAACAATAACGAAAGCAATAACACAACACAATAACACAACAACAACCACAACACAATAACGCGAATAACACATAACGCAAACGCAAACGAATAACGCGATAACGCAATACACCGATACCAAACGCAATAACGCAATAACGCAATAACGCAATAACGCAATAACGCAATAACGCGAAAAACGCATAACGCGATGAACGCGATAACCAGAAACGCAGATAACGCGATAACGCGAAAGCGATGACGCGAGCGATGACGCGATGAGCGATACGCGAATGACGCATACGCGAAACGCGAAACGCGAAACGCGAAACGCGAAACGCGAAACGCGAATGACGCGAACACGCGAAGATGTGAAGACGCGAAAACGCAAAAACGACGAAACGCTGAAACAGCGAAACCGATACGCGATAACGCGAAAACGCGAAAACGCGAAACGCGAATACGCGAACGCGAAACGCGAATACGCGAAAACGCGAAACGCGAAAAAATAACAACGCGAATGAAACGAAACGAAACGCGACAAAAGCGAAAACGCAAAACGCGAAAAGCGAAACGCGACTAAACGCGACGAACGCGAAAAAGCGAAACGCGATAAAACGCAAACCGAAACGCGAAAACGAAAAGCGAAAACGCGAAACGCGAAAGCGAAATCGAAGCGATAACGCTAACGCGAAAACGCGATAACGCGATAACGAACCGAAACGCGAAACGCGAAAAAAAAACGCGAAAAACGCGAATAAAACGCGAAACGCGATAACGCGAAAAACGAACGAAAAAACGCGAAACGCGAAAACGCGAAACGCAAAAACGAAAAAGCGAAAAACGTAAAACGCGAAACGCGAAACGCAAAACACGAAAACCGAAAAACGAAAACGCGAAAACGAAAACGCGAAAAAAAGATACGAAAACGAAAAAACGCGAAAACGCGAAACGCGATAACGCGAAAACGACGAAAAGCGAAACGAAATGCGAAAACAAAAACCGAAAAAGCGAAAAGCGATAACGCATAACGCGAAAACGCGAAAGCGAAAACGCGAAACAAAAGCGAAAACGCGAAACGCGAAAACGAACGAAAACGCGATACGCGAAAGCGAAAATGCGATAACGCGAAAAAGCGAAAACGCGAAAACGAAAACGCGAAAAAAACGAAAAACAAAAAGCGAAACGCGAAGCGAAAACGCGATAACGCGAAAGCGAAAACGCGATAAAAGCGAAAAGAAAACGCGAAAAGAAAAACGCGAAAACGCGAAAAACGAAAAACAAAGCGATAACGCGAAACGGAAGCGCGAAAACGCGAAAAAACGCGAATACGGAAAAGCGAAAAGCGAAAAGCGAAAAACGAAAAACGCGAAAACGCGAAAACGCAAAAAAGCGAAAACAAACGCGAAAAGCGAAAAAACGAAAACGAAAACGCGAAAAGCGAAACTGAAAAAAAAAAGCGAAATAGCGAAAAAACGAAAAACCCGAAAACGCGAAAAAGCGAAAAACACGAAAACGGGAAAACGCGAAATCGCAAAAACCTGAAAAAGCGAAAAAGCGATAACGCTATAACGCGAAATCGCGATAACGCAAAACGCGAAAACTCGAAAACACGAAAACTCGAAAAACGCGAAAAATCGAAAAAGCGAAAAAGTTAAAACGCGATATCCTGAAAAAGCGAAAAAGCGATAACGCGAAAACGCGATAACGCTATAACGCGAAAACGGAATTACGCGAAAAAGCGAAAACGTGAAAATGCGAAAAAGCAAAAAACGCGAAAACGCGAAAACGCGATAACGCAATAACGCAAAAACGCGAAATCGCGAAAACGCGAAAGAGAGAAAACGCGAAACGCGAAACGCGAAAACGCGAAAAGCGAAAAAGCGAAACGCGAAACGCGAAAACGCGAAAAAGCGAAAAGCGAAAACGCGAAAACAAGAAAACGCGAAAACGCGAAAAAGCGAAAAAGCGAAAACGCGAAAAAAAGCGAAAAACGCGAAAACGCGAAAACGCGAAAAAGCGAAAAAGCGAAAAGCGAAAACGCGAAAACGCGAAAACGCGAAACGCGAAAAAGCGAAACGCGAAAACGCGAAAAAACGTAAAAGCGAAAATGCGAAAACGGGAAAACGCGAAAAAACGAAAAACGCGAAAACGCGAAAATGCGAAAACGAGAAAAAGCGAAAAAGCGAAAACGCGAAAACGCGAAAAAGCGAAAAGAGCGAAAACGCGAAAAGCGAAAAAGCGAAAAAGCGAAAACGCGAAAACGAAAAACGCGAAAAAGTGAAAAGAGCGAAAACGCGAAAACGCAACGCGAAAACGCGAAAAAGCGAAAAGAGCGAAAACGCGAAAACAAGAAAACGCGAAAAACGCGAAAAAGCGAAAAAGCGAAAACGCGAAATCCTAAAGAAGCGAAAAAGCGATAACGCTATAACGCGAAAACGAAAACGAAACGAACGAACGCGAAAAAGCGAAAACGCGAAAACGCGAAAACGCGAAAACGAAGAAAACGCGAAAAAGCGAAAAAGCGAAAACCGAAAGCAAAACGCGAAAACGCGAAACGCGAAAACGCAACGAAAAGCGATAAACGCAAACGAAAAGCGAACGAAATGCGAAACGCGAAAACGCAAAACGCGAAAAAGCGACGAAAACGCGAAAAGCGAAAACGCGAAAAACAAACGAAACGCGAAAAGCGAAAACGCGAAAACGCAAAAACGAAAAACGCGAAAACGCGAAAATGCGAAAAACCCGAAAACGCGAATCGAAATGCGAAAAGCGAAACGAAAACGGAAAACGAAAAAGCGAAAACGCGAAAAGCGAAACGAAAACGCGAAAAACGAAATAGCGAAAACGCGAAACGAAAAAAGCGAAAAACGAAACGCAAAACGCGAAAAAAAGCGAAAACGCGAAAAGCGAAAAACGAAACGCAAAAAAACGCGAAAACGCGAAACGAACGAAAACGCGCGAAAAAGCGAAAAAGCGAAAACGCGAAAACGCAAACACAGCGAAAACGCGAAAACGCTAAAAAGCGAAAACGCGAAAACGCTAAAACGCGAAAAAAAAACGCACGCGAGCAAAAGCGAAAACGAAAACGAAAACGAAACGAAAACGCGAAAAACGCGAAAACGAAAAACTGCAAAACGCGAAAAACGAAACCGAAAACGCGAAAACGCGAAACGAAAAGCGAAACGCAAAAGCGAAAAGCGAAACGCGAAAGCGAAAACGCGAAACGAAAATGCAAAACAAAACGCGAAAACGAAAACGCGAAAAAGCGAAAACGCGAAAACGCGAAAACGCGAAACGCAAAACGCGAAAACGAACGCGAAAACAAAAACGCGAAACGCGAAAAGCGAAAAGCGAAAAGCGAAAAACGCGAAAACGCGAAAAGCGAAAAAGCGAAAACGCGAAAACGCGAAAAAACGCGAAAAAGCGAAACAAAACGCTAAACGCGAAAACACGAAAACGCGAAAACGAAACGAAACGCGAAAACGCGAAAACGCGAAAACGCAAAAAGAAAAAGCGAAAAAGCGAAAACGAAAACGCAAAACGAAAACGCGAACGAAAAGCGAAAGCGAAAACGCGAAACGCGAAAAAGCGAAAAAAAACGCGAAAAAGCGAAAAGAGCAAAAACGCTGAAACAAGAAAACGCGAAAACGCGAAAAAGCGAAAAAGCGAAACGCAAAACGCGAAAAACGCGAAAACGCGAAAACGCAAAACCGAAAACCGAAAACGCGAAAAAGCGAAAACGAAACGCTAAAAACGAAAAAACGAAAACGCGAAAACGAAAACGCAAAACGCAAACGAAAAGCGAAAACGCGAAACGCGATAACGAAAACGCGAAAACAACGCGAAATCGAAAACGAAAACGCGAAAAAAAAACGCGAAAACGCGAAAAAGCGAAAAAGCGAAAACGCGAAAACGAAAAGAGTGAAAACGCGAAACGCGAAAAGCGAAAAGAGCAAAAACGCGAAAAAGCGAAAACGGGAAAAAACGAAAAACGCGAAAACGCGAAAACGCAAAACGAACGAAAAAACGCGAAAACGCGAAAAAAAAGCGAAAACGCGAAACGCAAAAGCGAAACGAAAACGAAAACGCGAAAAAGCGAAAAACGCAAAACGCAAAACGCGAAAACGCGAAAAACGACGAAACGCGAAAACGCGAAAAACGCGAAAAACACGAAAACGCGAAAACGCGAAAAACGCGAAACGCGAAAACGCGAAAAAGCGAAAAAGCGAAAACGCGAAAACGCGAAAACGCGAAAACGCGAAACGCGAAAAGCGATAACAAAAGCGAAATCGAAAACGCGAAACGTGAAAACGCGAAAACGCGAAACGCGAAAAGCAAAAAACGCGAAAACGCGAAAACGCGAAAACGCGAAACGCGAATGCGATAAAGCGAAAAACGCGAACGAAACGCGAAAAAGCGAAAAGCGAAAACGCGAAAGAAAAAGCGAAAACGCGAAAAGTGAAAAGAGCGAAAACGCGAAAAACGCGAAAACGCGAAAACGCGAAAACGCGAAAAAGCGAAAAGCGAAAACGCGAAAAACCGCAAAACGCGAAAACGCGAAAACGCGAAAAAGCAAAAACGCGAAAACGCGAAAACGCGAAAAGCGAAGCGAAAACGCAAAAACGCGAAAACGAAAAAGCGAAAAGCGAAAACGCGAAAACGCGAAAACGCGAAAACGCGAAAACGCGAAAACGCAAAACAAAACACGAAACGCAAACCGAAAAGCGAAAAACGCGAAAACGCGAAAAGTAAAACGCGAAAAAGCGAAAAAGCAAAAGCGCGAAAACGCGAAAACGCGAAAAAGCGAAAAAGCGAAAAAGCGAAATCGCAAAAACGCGAAAAAACGCAAAAAGCGAAAACGCGAAAAAGCGAAAAGCGAAAACGCGAAAACGCGAAAAAGCGAAAAGCGAAAACGCGAAAACGCGAAAACGCGAAAACGCGAAATGCGAAAACGCGAAAACGCGAAACGAAAAACGCGAAAAGCGAAAAACGCAAAAGCGAAAACGCGAAGACGCGAAGACGCGTAAACGCGAAACGCGAAAAAGCGAGAAACGCGAAAACGCAAAAGCGAAAACGCGAAACGAAAAAAAGCGAAAAACGCGAAAACGCAAAACGAAAACGAAAACGCGAAAACGCGAAACGCGAAAAGCGAAAAGCAAAACCAAAACGCAAAAGCGAAAAACGCGAAAACGCGAAAACGCGAAAACGCGAAAACGCGAAAACGCGAAAAAGCGAAACGAAAACGCAAAAACGCGAAAACGCGAAAAAAGCGAAAACGCGAAAACGCGAAAACGCGAAAACGCGAAAACGCGAAAGCGAAAACGCGAAAACGCGAAAACGCGAAACGCGAAAACGCGAAAACGCGAAACGCGAAAATGCGAAAACGCAAAAACGCGAAAACGTGAAAACCGAAAAGCGAAAAAAGCGAAAACGCGAAACGCGAAAAAGCGAGAAACGAAAGCGAAAACGAAAACGAAAGCGAAAACGCAAAACGCGAAAAACGCGAAAAACGCGAAAACGCGATAACGCAAAACGCAAAACGCGAAAACGCGAAACGTAAACGACGAAAACGCGAAACGAAAACGCGAAAAAAAGCGAAAAGCGAAAAGCGAACGCAAAACGCGAAAAGCGAAAGCGAAAAAAAGCGAAAACGCGAAACGCTAAAACGAAAAAGGAAACGCGAAACGCGAAAACGCGAAAACGCAAAACGCGAAAAAACAAAACGCGAAATAAACGAAAACGAAAACGCGAAACGCGAAAAGCAAAGCGAAAACGAAAACGAAAGCGAAACGATACAAACGCAAAACGCGAAAACGTGAAAAACGCGAAAACGCGAAAACGCGAAACGCAAAACGAAAACGCGAAAACGAACGATAACGCGAAAACGCGAAACGCGAAAAAAAACGCGAAAACGCGAAAACGCAAAAAGCGAAAACGCGAAAACGCGAAAACGCGAAAAAGCGAAAAGCGAAAACGCAAAAGCGAAAACGCGAAAAAAACGCGAAAACGCGAAAACGCGAAAAAGCGAAAAGCGAAAACGCGAAAACGCGAAAAAGCGAAAAAGTAAAACGCGAAAACGCGAAAAAGCGAAAAAGCGAAGAAGCGAAAAAGCAAAAAGCGAAAAGCGATAACACGAAAAGCGAAAACGCAAACGTGAACGAAAACGCGAAAACGCGAAAACGATAACGCAATAACGCGAAAACGCGAAAACGCGAAACGTAAAACGAAAACGCAAAAAGCGAAAACGCGAAAATCGAAAAAGCGAAAAGAGCGAAAACGCGAAAACGCGAAAAGCGAAACTAAAACGCAAAACGCGAAAAAAAGCGAAAACGCGAAACGCGAAAACGAAAACGCGAAAGAAAACGCTAAAAGCGAAAAACGAAAACGCGAAAACGTGAAAAACGCGAAAACGCAAAGCGAAAAAAAACGCGAAAACGCGAAAACGCGAAAAGCGAAAACGCGAAAACGCGAAAACGATAAGCGAAAACGCGAAAAACGCGAAACGTAAACAAAACGAAACGCGAAAACGCGAATACGCGAAAGCGAAACAAAAACGCGAAAACGCGAAAACGGGAAAAAACGAAAAACGCGAAAACGCGAATACGCGAAAAACCGAAAACGCGAAACGCGAAAACGCGAAAAAACGCGAAAACGCGAAAACGCGAAAAACCAAAAAAGCGAAAACGCGAAAACGCTAAACGCGAAAACGCGAAAAAACGCGAAAACGCGAAATCGAAAAGCAAAAACGCGAAATCGTAAAACGCGAAAAAAGCGAAAAAAGCGAAAAAGCGAAACGCGAAAAGCGAAAAAAGCGAAAACGCTAAAATGCGAAACTAAAACGCAAAAAGAAAACAAAGCGAAAACAGCGAAAACGCGAAAACGCGAGAAGGCGAAAAGCGAAAACGCGAAAACGCGAAAAATGATAAAGCGAAATAGCGAAAACGCGAAAAAGCGAAAAGCGAAAACGCGAAAACGCGAAATCGCTAAAATCGATAAAACGAAAAGCGAAACGCGAAAACGAAAACGCGAAAACGCGAAAAAGCGAAAAGAGCGAAAACGCGAAAACAAGAAAACGAAAAAGCGAAAAACGCGAAAACGCGAAAAAGCGATAACGCGAAAACGCGAAAGCGAAAAAGCCAAAACGCGAAACGTAAAACGCGAAAAACGAAAAACGCGATAACGCGAAAAAGCGAAAAGCGAAACGCGAAAAGGATAAACGCGAAAACGCAAAACGCGAAAAAAGCGAAAAACGCGAAAGCGTAAACGCAAAACGCGAAAACGAAAACGCGAAAACGCGAAAACGCAAAAACGCGAAAACGCGAAAAAAAAGCGAAAACGCGAAAACGCGAAATCGCGAAACGCAAAACGCGAAAACGCGATAACGCGAAAAAAATCGCAAAAACGCGAAATCGTAAAACGCAAAAACGAAAACGCGAACACGCGAAAACGCGATAACGCGAAAAAGCGAAAAACGCGAAATCGCGAAAATAGGATGAAGCCAAAAACGCAAAAACGCGAAAAAGCAAAAACGCGAAAGCGTGGAAAAGCGAAAAACGCGAAAACGCAAAAACGCGATAACGCAATAACGCGAAAAACGCGAAATCGCGAAAATACGATAAAGGGAAAAACACGAAAACGCGAAAAAGCGAAAAACGCGAAATCGCGAAAAGCGATCGAAAAAGCGAAAACGCGAAACGCAATGCGAAAAGCGAAACGCGAAACGCGAAACGTAAAACGTAACGAAAAAAAAGCGAAAGCGCGAAAAAATGAAAAACGCGAAAAGCGAAAACGCGAAAAAGCGAAAAAACGCCAAAACTCGAAAGCCGCAACGCGAAACGCGAAAACGCGAAAAAACGAAAACTAACGAAAACGCGAAAAGCGAAAACCGAAAACGCGAAAATCGAAAACGCGAAAAAAAACGCAAAAACGCGAAACGCATAACGCGAAAACGAACGCAAAAACGCGAAAACGCGAAAAAGCGAAAAATGCGAAAGCGATAACGCTAAAACGCGAAAACGCGAAAAAGCAAAAAAGCGAATAACGCGAAAACGCGAAAACAAGAAAACGCGAAAAAGCGAAAAAGCGAAAACGCGAAAACCTGAAAACGCGAAAAAGCGATAACGCGAAATCGCGAAAACGCGATAACGCAAAAACGCTAAAACGTGAAAACGCGAAACGCAAAACGCGAAAACGCGATAACGCGAAAAAAAGCGAAAACGCGAAACTCAAAAGCTAAAACGCGAAACGCTAAAGCGAAAAAACGCGAAAACGCGAAAACGCGAAACGCGAAAAAGCGAAAAACGAAAACGCGAAAACGCGAAAAGCGATAAAAACGCAAAACGCGAAAAACGAAAAAACGCGAAAACGTAAAACGAAAAACGCGAAATCGCGAAAACGCGATAACGCAAAACGCTAAAACGCGAAACGCGAAAAACGATAAAAAGGAAAACGCGAAAACGCGAAACAAAAGCTAACCGAAACGCAAAAACGAAAAACGACGAAAACGCGAAACGCGAAAGCAAAGAAAACGCGAAACGCGAAAACTAAAAGCGAAAACGCGAAAACGCGAAAAAGCGAAAAGCGAAAACGCGAAAACGAAACGCGAAAAAGCGAAAACGCGAAAACGCGAAAACGCGAAAAAACGAAAAACGCGAAAACGCGAAAACGCGAAAACGAGAAAAAAAACCGAAAAGCTAAAACGAAAACGAAAACGCGATGCAAAACGCGAAAAATAGCAAACGAAACGCGAAAACGCGAAAACCAAAACGAAAACGCGAAAACTAAAAACGCGAAAACGCGAAAACGCGAAAAACGCAAAAACGCAAAGCAAAACAAACGTAAAACGCAAGAAAAAGCGAAAAACAACGAAAACGAAAAAAAAACGCGAAAACGCGAAAAAAACGAAAACGCGAAAAACTAGCTAAAAACGTAAAACGCGAAATCGCGAAAATGCGAAAACGCAACGCGAAACGCGAAAAAACGTAAAACCGAAAAACGCGAAAACGCAAAACGCAAAAACGAAAACGAAAACGCGAAAAACGAAAAACGAACGAAAACGCTAAACGCGAAAACGCGAAACGCGAAAACGCGAAAAGCGAAAAACGCACAACGCAAAACGCGAAAACGCGAAAAAGCGAAAACGCAAAAACGCGAAACGTAAAGCGAAAAAGCGAAAACGCGAAACGCGAAAACGCAAAAACGCGAAAAAGCGAAAAAGCGAAAACGCGAAAACGCGAAAACGCGAAAAAGCGAAAACGCGAAAAACAAAACAACGCGTGAAACGAAAAACGCGAAAACGCAAAAACGCGATAACGCAATAACGCGAAAAACGCGAAATGGCGAAAATACGATAAAGGGAAAAACACGAAAACGCGAAAAAGCGAAAAACGCGAAAACGCGAAAACGCGATAACGCGAAAAAGCGAAAAACGCGAAATCGCGAAAATGCGATAAACGAAAACGCGAAAACGCGAAAAAGCGAAAACGCGAAAACGCGAAAACGCGAAAAGCGAAAAAAAGCGAAAAACGCTAAAACGCGAAACCGAAAACGCAAAAGAAAACGCTAAAAAAATGCGAAAACGCAAAACGCGAAAAACGACGAAAACGCGAAACCGCGTAAACGCGAAAACGCCGAAAACGCAAAAACGAAACACTAAACGCAAAAGCGAAAAGCGAAACGCGAAAACGCAAAACGCGAAAAGCGAAAAACGCTGAAACGCAAAACGACGAAAAGCGAAAACGCGAAAACGAAAAACGAAACGTAAAACGCGAAAAAACGAAAACGCGAAAACGCGAAAACAAAACGTACTAAAACGAAAAAACGAAAAACGCGAAAACGCAAAGCAAAAACTAAAACCAAAAACGAAAAACCGAAAACGCAAAACGCGATAACGCAAAAGCGAAAAGCGAAAGCTAAAAGCATAAAACGCAAAACGAAAACGCGAAAACGCAAAACGCGAAAAACGCGAAAACGCGAAAACGCGAAAACGCGAAACGCGAAAAAACGCGAACTGAAAAGAAAACGCAAAACGCGAAAAAGCGAAAAGCGAAAACGCGAAACGCAAAACGAAAAGCGAAAGAAAACGCGAAAACGCTAAAACGCAAAATGCGAAAACACGAAAACGCGAAAACGCGAAAACGCGAAAAAGCGAAAACGCAAAAACGCGAAAAGCAAAACGCAAAAAAAGCGAAACGCAAAACGCGAAAAAGCGAACGAACGCGAAAACGCGATAACGCAATAACAAAACGCAAAACGCGAAACCGCAACAAAACGCTAAAACGCAAAACGCGAAAACGCGAAAACGCGAAACGCGAAAAATACGAAAAAAAACGAAAACGCGAAAAAGCAAAACGCAAAAGCGAAACGCAAAACAAAACGAACGAAAAAGCAAAACGCGAAACGCTAAAACGCAAAACGCGAAAACGCGAAACTAAAACGCGAAAAGCAAAACGAAAACCGAAACGCGAAAAAGCGAAAAACGCGAAAACGCGAAAAGCGAAAAACGAAAAAGCTAAAACGCGAAAGGGCGAAAAAGCGAAAAACGCGAAAACTGGAAAACGCCAAAACGCAAAGCGAATAACGCAAAAACGCGAAACGAAACGAAAACGCGAAAACAAAACGAAAACGCGAAAACGCAAAACGCGAAAACGCAAAACAGCGAAACTAAAACGCTAAAAATAAAAAAAGCGAAAACGAAACGCAAAACGCAAGCGAAAACGCAAAACGAAAAACTAAAACGCGAAAGCAAAGCGAAAAAACGCGAAAACGCGAAAACGCTAAAAACGAAAAAAGCGAAAACGCGAAACGCGAAAACGCAAAACGCGAAAACGCGAAAACGCTAAGAAACGCGAAAACGAAAACGCAAAACGCGAAAACGAAAAGCGAAACGCGAAAACGCAAAACGAAAACGCGAAAACGCATAAAAACGCGAAAAAAACGAAAACGCGAAAAAGCGAAAACCAAAAAACGCGAAAAAGCGAAAAGAGCGAGAACGCGAAAACGCGAAAACGCGAAAAAGCGAAAAAGCGAAAACGCGAAACGCGAAAATAATAAAAACGCAAAACGCTAAAAACAAAAGCGATCGAAAAAACGCGAAAACGCGAAACGCGAAACTAAAACGAAAAGCGAAAAAAAACAAAACGCGAAACGCAAAACGAAAAGCGTAAAACGCGAAAAAAACGCGAAAACGCGAAACTAAACGAAAACGCTAAAACGCGAAAAACAAACGCAAAACGCGAAAAAAAGCGAAAAAGCGAACGCAAACAAAACGCTAAAACGCGAAAAAAACGCTAAACGAAAACGAAAAACGCAACGCAAAGAAAACGCGAAAACGCAAAACGCGAAAAACGCTAAAGCGAAAACGCGAAAAGCGAAACGCAAAACGCAAAACGAAAACGCTAACGCTAAAAGCGAAAACGCGAAAACGCGAAAACGCGATAAACGCAAACAAAACGCGAAACGCAAAATCGATAAAACGCGAAAACAAAAACGCAAAACGCGAAACAAAACAAACGCGAAAAGCGAAAACAAACGAAAACGCTAAAACGCGAAAACGAAAACACGCTAAACGAAACGCGAAAACGCTAAAAAGCGAAAACAAACGCGAAAACGCGAAACGAAAACAACACGCGAAACGCAAAACGCGAAAACAGCGAAAACGCTAAAAACACGAAGCTAACGATAAAACGAGATAAAAACGCAACAAACGAAACGCAAAATCGCGATAAAAAAAAACGAACAAACGCAAAAACGAAAACAAACGCAAAACTAAAACGACAAAAAACTAAAACGCAAAAAACGTAAAACGCGAAAACAAAACGCGACAAAAAGCGAAAACAAAACGCTAAAAACGCGAAAACGCGAAAACAAAAGCAAAAAAAACGCAAACGCTAAAAGCGATAACGCAAAACGCAAATCTAAAAACGCAAAAAACTAAAACGAAACGAAAAACGCTAATAAAACGCGAAAAAACGATAAAACGCAAAAACGCGAAAACGCGAAAAACCAAAACGAAAACGCTAAACAAAAGCTAAAAAAAACGCTAAACAAACGCAAAACAAAAACGCGAAAACGCAAAACGCGAAAAGCAAAACGAACGAAAAAAGACAACGCTAAAACGCGAAAACGACAAAAGCTAAAACGCAAAACGACAAAACGCGAAAACGCGATAACCAAAACGCGAAAACGCAAAACGCAACGCATAACAAAACGCTAAAAAAGCAAAACGGAAACGAAAAGCGAAAACGCGATAACGCGAAAACGAAAACAAACAATACGCGAAAAGCAAAACCAAAAGCAAAAGCAAACAAAACGCAAAACGCAAAAACGAAAACAGAAACGCGAAAACGCTAAAAACGAACAAAACACGAACTCGAAAACCGAAAACAAAACGTGAAAAACGAAAACGAAACCGAAACAAACGAAAAAACGAAACGCGAACGCGATAACGCAAAACGCGAAAACGCAAAAAAAACGAAAAACGAAAACGAAAAAACCATAAAACGAAACGAAACTAAAACGCAAAACGCAAAAACGCAAAACCAAAAACAAACCAAAAACCGAAAACGCAAAACGCCAAAACGCGATAACCAAAACGCAAAAACGCCAAAACAAAAAAACCGAAAAAGCGAAAACGCGAAACGCAAAACCGAAAAGCGAAAACGCAAAAGCGATAAAAACGAAAACCAAACCAAAACGCAAAAACCAAAACAAAAAAAGCAAAACGAAAACGCAAAAAAAACGAAAACGCATAACGCAAACGAAAACGCAAAGCAAAAACGAAAACGCAAAACGAAAAAAAAAACGAAAAACGAAAAAACGCAAAACCAAAAAACGCGAAAACGCGAAAAAACGAAAACAAACCAAACGAAAAAACCAAAACTAAAACGCTAAAAACAAAACGCGAAAACAACATAACCTAAAAACCGAAAACGAAAACCTAAAAAAAACAAAACGCAAACGCAAAAACGAAACGCAAAAACGAAACAATAAAAAGCAAAAAAAAACAAAAGAAACTAAAACGCAAACGAAAACGCGAACAAACGCAAAACCGAAAAACAAAAAACCGATAACGCAAAACGCAAACAAAAAAAAACGAAAATAAAACGAAAACGCAAAACGTAAAACGCAAAACAAAACGCGAAAAACCAAAACGAAAAACGATAACCAAAAACGAAAACAACAAAAACGCAAAACGCAAAACGCAAAACGCAAAAAAAACGCAAAACAAAACGAAAAACCAAAACACAAACCAAAAGCAAAAACGCAAATAAAAACGTAAAAGAAAAACGAAACAAAACGCAAACGAAAACGACAAAACCAAAACGCGAAAAAACGGAAAGCAAAACGGGAAAAAAAACGCGAAAACGCTAAAAAAACGCAAAACGAAACAAACGCAAAAACGAAACGCAAAACGCTAAAACGCAAAAAGCAAAACAAACCGAAAACCAAAAAAACCAAAGTAAAAACCGAAAAACAAAACGCAAACGCTAAACAAAACGACTAAAAACGCACGAAAACGGAAAACCACAACGCGAACAAACGCGAACACAAACGCAACCGAAACAGAAACAAAACCGAAACGCAAAGCAAACGCAAAAAGCAAAACAACAAAACGCAAAAAAAACACCAAAACACAAAACGCTAAAACGCGAAAAGCGAATAACGCGAAAACGCGAAAAAGCGAATGACGCGAAAACGCGAAAACGCGATTACGCAATAACGCGAAAACGCGATAATGCGAAAAAGCCAAAAACGCGAAATCGTAAAACGGGAAAAAGCGAAAAACGCGAACACGCGAAAACGCGATAACGCGAAAAAGCGAAAAACGCGAAATCGCGAAAATAGGATGAAGCCAAAAACGCGAAATCGTGAAAACGCGATAACGCGAAAAAGCGAAAAACGCGAGTAGTATAGCTACCCCACTTCTGGAGCACTTTTGATAATAATAATACACCTTCCCGTACAGTGCACATCAAGGTCAATGGTTTTCAAGGTCATCGTATACATTACCTCTATACATATTCCTCAAGATCATCACATTGTACAAGGTTTTTCAAGGCCACGTTCCGTGTATGTCTTCAAGGCCAGGAAGTGGTCAAGGTCACCAATCAATTGTCCGGTTGAGTGTTGATTTGAAAGAAATTTTCAAGGACACGCCTCCCAATTCAAGGAAGTCCATTGACCTCTGTCTCAAGCCCTGAGGTATGATACAGATTGTTGTCTAAGCTTGCTTCAAGGTCATCAAGCAACGATTACTATGACCACGCCCCCAAAACAGGTAGACGTTTCCTAAAACAGGTAGCCGTTTCCTAAAAACAGGTAGTCGTTTCCTAAAACAGGGGGTCCGTTTCAAAACAGATAGCTGTTTGCAACGTTTCTACGAGAAGGCGATCTATTGTTCAGGTCGAGTTAATACATCTCAATTCTAGGAAATCAAGAACAAAGACGATGCATTGTCAACGGTTCAAAGTCTATGCTTATAATTTTCAAAGGTTACATGAGAAATGAACAAAGACGATTCATTGTTCTGGTCGATTTATAAAAATAGATTCCACATCTCAATTCCAGGAAATCAATAACAAAGGCGATGCATTGTCAACGCTTCAAAGTCTATGCTTATAAGGCCACACTCTGATAACAAAGACGATTCATTGTTTGGCTGAGTTATAGCTTCTGAAATTTAGGAAATCAAGAACAAAGACGATGCATTGTTCAAAGTCTATGCTTACAATTTTCAAGGCCACATGAGAGAACAAAGACGATTCATTGTTCTGGTTGAGTTATAAAAAATAGATTGTTATCTAAATACATCTCAATTCTAGGAAATCAAGAACAAAGGCGTTCCATTGTCAACGCTTCAAAGTCTATATTTATCATTTTCAAGGTCACATGAGAACAAAGACGATCCATTGTTTTGGATGAGTTATAAAATAGATTGTTATCTAAATACACTTCAATTGTAGAAATCAAGAATAAAGGCGATCCATTGTTCTAACTAACGCTTCAAAGTCTATGCTTACAATTTTCAAGGCCACGTGAGAGAACAATGACGATCTATTGTTCAGATATAAAAATAGATTGTTATCTACATCTCAATTCTGAGAAATCAAGAACAAAGAGGGCTCATTGTTCTAGCCGACGGTTCAAAGTCTATGCTTACAAGGTTACATGAGAGAACAAAGACGATCTATTGTTATGGATGAGTCATAGCTTCTAAAATTCTGAGAAATCAAGAATAAAGACGATGCATTGTCAACGGTTCAAAGTCTATGCTTACAATTTTCAAGGTCACACTCCGAGAAAGAACAATGACGATCCATTGTTCTGGTTGATTTATAAAAAATAGATTCTAAATACATCTCTTTCAAGAACAAAGGTGATCCATTGTCAACGCTTCAAAGTCTATGCTTACAATTTTCAAAGTAAAAGAACAAAGACGATTCATGGCTGAGTCGTAGCTTCTGAAAAGGTGATCCGAACTTATCCGACCTTACCCGATCTTATCTCTATATAAGTAGATAAAGAACAGTCCCACGTCAGTCGATACATTACAATCGTCACAACAACAAATTACCTAAAGTAAAAAGCAACTATTATTACTCACCAGTGTGTGCATCATATTTTTACAATCCTGACTAGAAGTTTTATTGTAAACCGAAGAGCAATTTGTTAAACGTAAAGGGTAACTATTATTACTCACCAGTTTGTGCATCATATTTTTACAATCGTGACTAGAACCGTTGTGAAGAGAAATTTGTTAAAAGTTCATTGTTACGTGTGTGCTTCATATTGCTAGCTATGAGTATGCCAAGTAGTAGTGAGATGGTTAATTTAACAAAGCGTATTGTTCCCTTGTTGAAAACAAAAAAGGAATTTGCAGGCACATCCGTATAGTTAACACCAATATCAAACTATTGCAAGATATAATTAAACATAAAATTTATATGAGACCAATGAAAGTTTGTTAAGCTTGAGAGCAATTTAGCATTGCTCAAGTGCTATCTGGTTAGATTGAGACGGTTAAAGAACGCTTCAGAGAAAGTTGGTAGTGGAATTGTCAATAAAAAAGGTATGCATAAATTACGTTGGTACCCCCTAGACTCATGTTTTAATGGTAGGTTGCTAACAGGAATTATAATCAATATGTCAAACATTAAGGACCCTTTGATATTTTTACTAAACACATATAATAGTTTTGCACGTAAGGTGAAATTAATGTTAGGCAATCTATGCTAAAGGTAAATGTGGTCTTAGGCTGTAATTTCATGCAACCCCAAAATCATAGTATTGAGTTGAAGACTTTTGCCACAAAAAAATCCGTTATTGATATTTCAACCAATATACGTGTCTGGTACAATGAAAACGTGTATGATAAGTTACGGATAAAATTAGAGGAGTTTTCCGAAAGGGATTCCGGTTGGGCAGTACATGAAGTCTTACATTTAAAAGTAAATATTAATAGCTATGTCCCATTTAGAGGCGGTCATTCAACCTATGTTAAAGTTCCTCGCTTCATAGCAGTAAAACACGCTGTTGTTAATGTTAAAAATAACGATGAGTTTTGCTTCCTGTGGGCCGTTGTTTCAGCATTACATCCTGCTTCACAAAGCTCAAACCGAACTTCTAGCTATCCTCATTTTAGAGATGTTTTGAAGTATGATTCAATTCACTTCCCCATTCAGCTGGATGATGTAAAAAAATTTGAGAAACTAAACAACCTCGCAATTAATTTGTACTGCATAAATGATAAAAAAGTTTTACCCTTTGTATTGAGTAATCAGCAAAGCGATAAAGAACCCATAAATCTTTTAATACTTTCTGCCGCGGATAACACTGTATACCATTTCACATGGATTAAAAACATGTCAGCTTTATTTTCAAAACAGATATCAAAGGATGTTCATAAGAAAGTAATTTGTAACCGGTGTTTGAATCATTTTTGGTCGGATGTAGCTTTAGAAAAACATTTAACATATTGCAGTCAACTTAATCAATACTCAGCTAGGCTGCCTAACGAAGCGGAAATGAATTTACAGTTCAAAAATTTTGCATTCCAAGAAAATGTGTCATTTGTCATTTATGCCGATTTAGAAAGTATTTTAGAGAAGTGTGCAAATGGTATCGAAGGTAATACTCTATTTCACTCCAAACACACACCTTTCAGCATTGCTTACTATTTGAAGTGTGCATATGATGATTCTTTATCTCGATTTAGGCTTTATAGAGGAAAGGATTGCATTCAATGGTTTGTTAACGAGCTTCAAAGTATTGCACATTGGGCTACCGAAATAATTAATCAAATAATTCCTATGGCTACTTTAGGTCTCAGTCAGGTTGAGCAATTTGAAAGCGCCACGATTTGTCACATTTGTCGGAAACCATTTACTAACTCTGATATAAAAGTTAGAGACCATAATCATCTTACAGGAGCATTTCGGCGGGCAGCGCACCGGGCATGTAACCTAAACTATACAGACTCCCACATTCTGCCAGTTGTGTTCCATAATTTATCGGGTTATGATTCCCATTTCATCATTAGAGAATTGGCTAGTGTTCCCGGTTTGATTTCACTGCTACCCATAAACAAAGGTAATGGAAGGCACCAAAATTAAGTTTAGATTTATTGACTCTTTCAGATTTATGAGTAGTAGTATTGAAAAGTTGTCAGACTATTTGGAGGATAGTAAGAAAATTATTTCCCGCGCTAGTTGCAACAATGAGGAGGAATTTTCTCTAGTAGTTCGCAAAGGTGTGTTTCCTTATGAGTATATTGATACGTGGGATAAATTAAACGAGACCACGCTCCCTCCTAAAGAAGCATTTTTCAGTCATCTTAATAATGAGGGAATCAGTGATGAGAGTTTTGCGCATGCGGTTAACGTTTGGAACAAATTTAGTATTAAATCGTTAGGGAAGTACTCAGATTTGTATCTAAAAACAGACGTTCTACTTTTAGCAGATATTTTCGAGAACTTTCGGCAAACTTGTTTAAGTACTTACGAGCTTGATCCTCTGCACTATTATACAGCTCCAGGTTTAGCATTCGATGCTATGCTTAAAATTACACAAGTAAAGTTAGAATTATTTACAGACATTGATATGCTAATGTTTATTGAGAGAGGGATTAGAGGTGGTGTAGCTCAATGTTCAAATCGGTATGCTAAAGCTAACAATAAGTACATGGGGGAAAAATTTGATCCCACCTCCGAAAGTGTGTATTTAATGTACTACGACGTGAATAATTTATATGGAGCCGCCATGTCAGAATTTCTACCATTTGGCGATTTTTCTTTTGTTGATGAAGCTAATATTGAAAGTTTAGATTTAATAAACCATCCTGATGATTCGGAAATTGGTTATATAGTCGAGTGTGATTTAGACTATTCTATAGAATTACATGAGTCACAGTGATCTACCGCTGGCACCCGAACATATGGTTCCACCCACGTCTGATTCCAAAATGAAAAAATTACTGCTTACCCTGTATGCAAAACGTAATTATGTAATTCATTACAGAAATTTAAAAGTATATTTAAAATATGGATTGAAGTTGGTAAAAGTACACCGTATATTACGTTTTAAACAGTCCCCGTGGTTAAAAAAATACATAGATTTAAATACAGCCATGCGTCAGCAATCTCAAAATGAATTCGATAAAAATTTCTATAAATTAATGATTAATAGTGTTTTCGGGAAGCTGATGGAAAATGTACGTAGGCATAAGGATATACGGCTAGTAACGAAATGGGAGGGTCGCTATGGTGCTCGTGCTTACATATCAAAACCAAATTTTCATAGTTGTACAATATTTGACAATGATATGCTTATCATTGAAATGAATAAGCTTGAAGTATATTTCAATAAACCTATATATGCAGGATTCAGTGTTTTAGACGTTTCAAAACTTTTTATATAATTTTCATTACGGTTACACGCTACCCAAGTTCCATAATAGTGCTAAGCTCTTGTACACGGATACGGATAGTCTCATATACGCCTTTTCGGTTCCCGATATCTATGAATGTATTAAAGAGGACATTGATAAATTCGATACATCTGATTATAGTCCGACAACATCTTTGACTCCCATTAGTAAATAAAAGGTCCCCGGCTTAATGAAAGATGAAAATCATGGCAAAATTATGGTTGAATTTGTAGGACTTCGTGCAAAAATGTATGCTTACGCGGTTGATGAAAAGGTTGTAAAAAAATCAAAGGGTTCTACCCGCGCAAGCGTGAGGCAGATCACTATTAATGATTATAAACAGGTTTTATTTGATGGTGGCGTAATAAGACGCTATCAACACCTCATAAGATCAAAGAAACATGATGTGTTTACCATTAAACAAAATAAAGTCATACTCAATCCTTATGATGATAAACGCTTAGTAAATTTTGATTTCACTGATACTAGACCCTGGGGGTACAACTTTCAGTAAACAATGAGCAGTCTTCAGGACAGCTTGCAGGAGGAGCTGCAGTGCAGTAGTGATCAAATCTACAAAAAGTACCTGAAGCGTTCTTTGACCTCTCCTGAAAACTATACATTTATATTGAATATATTGCAAAATATTGTTATTCCCGATGAGTGTTTTAACTGGTGTGCTATAAACTCAAAGTGTGCAAATGAAGTAATTATTAAGACATTATTTGATAGAAAAATTAGCTTAGACAATACCATTAAAAGTTTTACGAACTTGTGTACCGATAAAGGTTCGTTAACCTCTAATGATGTAGATAGGTTTTAGATGACATGAATTTACTTGGTGACATACCCTTAAAATGTACATATACAAGTTATTATGGGGTGATTCATTGTGTACAAATGCTAGTGTACAAAATATTGTTTATAAAGACATTTCCTCTATTATAAGTGAATGTATCGAGACAGCAGCATATTATGCTAATTACAAGTGCCTCACTATTTTAATTGAAGTTTTGTTAGAACGAAACATTACATATAAGTTTCAACCGTGGGAAAATGGGGAACACCACAAAATTTACCGCTGGATTTTGGAAAACATTGAGAAAGGTGATTCCTGCTTGGGATGGAGATGTGGACCAGATTCGGGGATATGGCCGTCTAGTAATTTAAACGATTATAGAAATACTTTGGGTTTACTATATAAGATGATGTAATATTTAAATAAATACAATTATAATTGTTTTATGTGGTTTTAATTCATCTAAAAGTTACAATCCCTACAGCTATATTATAAAACTAAATCGTCTTTATTGATCCATGATCTTTCATCCAATCCCCACCACTTTACGAATAACTTATTATTCTTGGAGCGAAGCACTTTTTCCACAAGGTACACATCCGGATACTTTGTTTTATGTAATTCGTGTTCATAAAAACCTCCCAGTACAGGTGATCCTTTCATGTCCTCCAACATGTAGGTGGTTGGGTTAGTAATGCAAACTTTCACAATCTTGAATAGTTCACTTGACCAATTGGGGGTGTATCCTTTAGCGAAAATACTTTTAAACTTACTGATTCGTACTATGTCACCCACACAATAACGATTCCTATCAACTATTTTTATGTGAGTGTAAGCATCTAGCTTTGAATAATTACCGACATCTTTGGGCTTCATTCCTGTAGTTCTATGCTTACGATTGTTATAATCCATCGTTACGGTGTCAATTGTATCAATCCATTTATATTTACCCTGTAGGCCGAATGACTTGTATAGGGCAGACTTAACGGTCCTGATCACTCGTTCCGCAATTGCTGCCTTCTTTGTACTATAGGTGGAGTAATGGTTGACTGCATAACGCTGCATTAGTTCAGTGAAATGGTCATTGTAGAATTCTTTTCCTGCATCTGTCTGCAAATTGGAAGGTTTCCGGCCCGTTTTGAAGATTGCCTGCATGGCCTTGGCAACTTCCAAGCCTGTTTTTGTTTTTAATCCTTTGGTCCACAAGTATTTCGAAAAACAGTCAATAACTACTAAAATATACTTGTAGCCCTTATTTTGTTTGGCATATGTGTTAAATTCGGCCAAATCTGCTTGCCAGAGGTCATCATATCCCTTAATTATTGTGCGCCTTCGTTTAAAATTTTTTCTTGCGGGTTTGTGCAATTCATTGACGAGTTGTAATTTGGACATGATCCACAATTTCTTTAAGTTGATGTAGTTGTTCCTCAACACTAGATAAGCGTTAAAGTTCCTTTAACAGCTTTCTGAATTGCTTGCAGACAAAATCAAGGTATCCTTTACTTATAGCATCACCATCTTCTTCCGGATCCGCCAACTGGGTCAAACGGTTTCCATCCAAATTCAACCTTGTTGATAAATAGTATTGCTTGGTGATGACATCTTGAGAATCTATGGGGTTGGCAACATTGCTGAGTCTCTTATTCTCGATATCGAATTGATTATCATCAATAAGTTGAAATTGAGGGGTTAATTTCTTAAATTGATACTGGGCATGTGACCGTCCAAATTTATCAAGGGGCATTTTAGTTATGATATGTCGACATCAATGCATTCTGATTTATATTGTTCAGAAACTAGTGTTTGGTCTTTCAATGTATCCATCTTCATACAATTCCTCTACAATTGATGTTATATCATTTATGACACCGGTGTTTCCAGCTAATTTTTCTGCCCACAATACTTCTAGATCACGAATTAGTTCATGTACATCATTCCAATACTTATATTCAATCGGCCTGTTTATTAATTCCTTAAAAAACATAGCTCCACCTCCCTGAGTTGAGGGTGATGACAGCAAGGGTTTAATTATTTGTGTATACTTTTTGCTGCGACTTCCTCGAATCTGTCCACTTACATCATAATCTCGCCTTGCAACATTCGTAGCTACTAAAATACGTTTATAATTCTTTCTATCCTTTGAATTTACTAGATTTAAATCGGGTTCATTCATAATAAGCAGATCATATAAACCTGGAGTCCCTTTATACGTGACACCATTAATGATCATATCCTTTCCTTTAATTGTGATGCGGGTATTACCAATTGCCCATTTGTCTGTTTTGGCGTCGTTGTGGACTCCATAAGTGTGATCAATAGCACCTTCAAGATCCCTCATAATCCGTTCAACATATATATGAGGTAATTCGTGGTACTGCTCGAGAAATTCTTCAGAGATAGGTTCATTACAGGAATCATCTGTGATACTAAGAGGTTCTTCTTCCTCGGTAGTAATCTCTCCTACAACAGATGTTTCTAGGAAAGGTGGTGTACGAGGAGGGGGATTTATTTGAAACAGCGGAAGTTGAGCTAGGGGGCTTGTAGCACTCTTCCTTGGTGAAAGGAAGTGTGGTGGGCTAGTAGTAGCATGTTTTCTTCGAAATATGAACAAAAGTGAGTTTTTGGGTTTAACGGACTCCTTTGTTTTCTTATCCGGATGCATTTTATTCGCTATTTCAGTTAGGGGTTCTATTAGAGGTTTATAAGTACTTTCAAACGTTCTTTCATTATCAATGCGGGTAGTTTTAAGACTGTTGTATTTCTGCTGTATTACTTTACGAGCCTGAATAATTTTTCGCTTTAATATCATCTCCTTATTATCCATTGTAGCAAAAGGGCTATTAATACCTAAACGGATGTGTAACTTCTAAACCACTGAAATCAGGCTAAGGTATTATATATTCATCAAACCTTTTCCTATAGCGACCATTATTGACTTCAGCATCCTTATTTATGACTATGAACCCAAACGGATCTATCCAGCACTTTGAACACATATCCCGAAACAATGTCATGCTTATGGTGGGGCTTACATGATCCTCATACACATGTTCTAGGTTTAATTCATCTTGCTCAAATAATATAATTAGATTCGTATTGTCACGAATTAATTGCTTTGGAATTTTACTGTAAGTTTGACCCAAATAGAAACAATCAATATCGTTATGTCTACCCATAGAAAAATATGCCCTTATGTTATTTTGCTTTTCACAGGCAATATCATCAAAGATAAAGATAGAGTTTGCTTTTGCACAATTCGGCTCAATCACATCTTGATTATCGCTGAACGTAAAGTAACCTATATCCTTTATCGGAAGTAGGATTTCCTGTAAAAGTTTATACTTGTTTTG
Organism: Vesta saturnalis; assembly: GCA_036346205.1. Classification (NCBI taxonomy): domain Eukaryota; kingdom Metazoa; phylum Arthropoda; class Insecta; order Coleoptera; family Lampyridae; genus Vesta; species Vesta saturnalis. Next base: position 2,562,880 of record JARFJB010001404.1, read on the forward strand.
ATTTAATGATTTGGAGTATACGTATACATGTTTAAATTTCAAACCGTTTTTCTCAGTAAGCAAACTAATCATTGCGTTTGTTTTGCCGTAGTTGGAGGGGCCACATATAATGCCACGTATACTATTAGGAAGTAAATCGCCATGTTTTGAAGTACCAGACTTTTCATCAAAGTCATGATTTTGAATTGGTAGTTTTGTTTCTGCGCAACTACTTTCATCTTCGATGGATGAAATGAAACTAAACGAATAATTACAACATTTTTATTTATATAATACAGATTATAATTTTTCACTTCTCCGGTGAGTGGGTTGTACTGCACAATAGCATCGTGGAGAATAAGACCATAGGCAACGATTCCATTATCGAAAGGTGTTAGTGTTTCCATTTCCAATTTGATGTCTACTGTTGAGTTTTTAAGGCTTCATTCTGTTAGAACAGTCCATTACAAATACTGGACATGATTTGAATTCGGTGTAGTTGAATAACACATCTGTATTATCTTCATTATAGTAGTCACATCGGAAGTTCAAAAATTGCGATAGGCAGGTATGTATTGGTTAGCACTGAAGTTCAAATGCATTGCTTCATAGGGATAATACTCTGAATTCAGATGTACTTTAAGGTTCCTGATGTTAATGTGATCAAAATTTCCGGCTCTTGCAGACTTAGTGTACCTTTTACCTTGTTGGAATGCAACAATTATCCAGCGCGGTTTTTCTAGTTGCGTTGACGTTTTTATTGGCCATATATCAGAGGTTGCTTGTTTTAAAGCAGGTAATTCATATAACTCCCATTGACGAAATGGAACAGTAACAATAGAATTCTTATTTATTCCTTCATACAAGTCCAATTTCGCGGCATCACTAAGGGTTAAGTGTGGTACTTTCCATTGAATTTTATTCAGGGTTATTTCCGCATCAACGTCACCATAGTAGCAGTTTGTATCGCTTCTAGATCGAATTAAAATCAACTCTTGACGCATATTCACGATCACTTGACGATAATCCTCCATTATTCCAAATATGTGGTTCAATGGTATGCATACTGCAAAGGATTTTTCGCCATTTCCCTCATTGAATTCTACTTGTAATGGTTCCTCATTCTTTGGTGACCACCCCAAATGGCTTAATGCTTTGCTCTTGCTCGTCGTATAAGAAATATATCCTTTAAGTGTAGATGTTATGCCTGGATTTCGGCAAACGTCCACTCTTTGACCGCCTAACTCATAACGAATCTCTTCGAAAAGGAAGTTGGGGAAATTATTGGTTAAGTTACATGATTTTCCTTCATCTTCTTTCTTCAGCTTACCTTCTATGTACAGAAAACTATCATAAGTAGCTGTAATTAGATCCTGACTTTGAATTAAAATGCGTATTTCTTCGGAAGGTCCATACTTAGAAGAGCCATACGGAAGATAGGTGTGAATATCTGATTTAATTATAGCATCATCAAAATGTACGTTTTGAAAGATGTTTAATGATTCGGTCATTGTGTAGATGCAATGAGGGTTGATGAGTAATTAAAGATTTACTAAAGGGATGATGTCTTTTATATGAATTTCAAACCTATAAATTAATTGTTATTAATTACGCCTTTTACAGTTTGTTTACTTCATATATTTTAAGAAGGCACTATAAATGTGTTATACAAAGAAAATCCCTTGTTCACATTAGCACACTTATAAATGCAAACCTATTGTTATTTATAGCGAAACATTTTTCCTCATAACACATTTTTCATTAATTATTATATTACTACTTATGCAATGTAGTTTTGACAAGTTTTAAAGTGATTAAAAATAATTTTTAAGAATGCAGATGCATTGTGTGTTTTATACAAAGAAAGTCTTTATTAGCTTGAATTTTTTTACACATTCCTACAAATTTTTAAGAATGCAAATGCTATTATTAACAAAGAAAGCCCATTGTTCAATAAAACATTACATATTTTAGATAAATGCATTCAGCTTCACGTGTGTAAGCGGGACATATCATTGTGTAAAAGAGATAGACATTAAACAAGTGAACTTCATTCAACAAATTTCACATTTCTTAGAGATACATTAATTCTATTAAAATGTACGCTTTGAAACACGTTTAATGGTTTGGTCACTCAGAACTTTCAATCCAATTGATGTTAAAAAGTATTTCTCTGCAGATATTAACTGCAATGAGGGTTGATTGGGTCTTTTGTATGGAATTGTCCTGTGATTAATTCGCAGACCCATGTTCTTTTAGTTCTAAGCATACCGTGAATGGTTCACTTTCACCAAAGTCTATTAACTCACCCTTTTGATTTGCCAATTTGATTGTTATATTACTGATTATGTCTGTGTTTATTTCTAAATATTGTGTGTTGGTTGGAACTTTATCCAAACGATAGCCCGAGGGTACGGAAACGTCAATTTCGTATATTACCTTTGCAGGTTTACCGTTTCGATAAGATCCCTTTATAATGTTGCACTCCACATGCAGATTAGTGTGTTTAATTATTTGGATGTCTAACGCAGATGTGTGGAGAACATTCGCTTTTAGTATTCTAGGCTCAAACCCGAGCATGCGGCCAATGCTACTCTCTTTAGTAAAATCGATCTCAAATGAACTGTTTATCTCACACTTAAGCGTATTGTTGTTTGCTCTAATGAAAAATTTTTCTGTGGGCATCTTTGATTTCAAGTAAGCACTAATTTCATCTAACTCATAGGCACCGTGTGGAATATTAATCACTTGCAAATGAGATGAATTTGTTCTAAAATAAAATCTATCGTTGCCCGTATAAATGTTTCTAATGCTGTTGCACCGTAAAATCCCACCAATCCAACAACGTATTTCTTCTCCAAATCTAGCTCTATCGGTGGGTAGAAGTTGCAGCTAGCTATGTTACCAACACCTTCTAAACTGAATGTTATTGACATAACTGAGAAAATTTAAGGTTATGTCGATTATTTATATAGAAATTGTAGCATAGGTGCCCGCAAATAATGCTATTAAATTCCTGATCTTGATTGTAATTATAATAAATTTTACATCCCCGAAAGTAGTTAATCGCTTCAACTGGTGGTCGAAGATTACCGAAACTATCGTAATACCATACCTTTTCACCACGCTTTTGTAGCAAACCCAATGTGTACCCGGTCCACTCTGACTATCTAAGTTGATAATTCCAGATTCATTTTTCTGTGGTAATTTAGGCAGGCTATCTCTCATAAAAATACCCTAAAGTATGGTACACCTTTTGTGTATTTCTTTAAATCAATATCTGTTAACGCTCTTTCGGGTAATCTACTCAGTTTTTTGGAAACGGTTTTAGGTATAATGCACCGCCAGATTTGTATGGTTTTAGATAGAATGCGCCACCAGCGATCGATTCCATCATACGATTATGGCGCGATGTCTCCTCTTGCAATTTTTTGGCATTTTTTGCATCATTGACTGCTTTGGCAATTCCCGATGCACCGCCAGCTAAAGCACCGATTGCTGATAATCCTGCGAATAACGGAATAAGAAATGGTAAAACACCTCCTTGTTTTGCCGTTGACAGTGCTGACTTTATTGTGTCGGTGAAATCTCCGTTAGCTTTCATTTCTTTAGCTATTGTTTTCCGTACATGCAATAAACTTTCACCATTCTTCTTCTTCTTGGACCGATGTTTAAACCCCATCCCAAATTTTCTCTTTGCCTTCATGGTGGTACCGACTGCTAAAGCTGCAGCTCGTTCACCTAATGTTGCGTCTGCCGATTTAAAGCGTTCCCAAGCTTTTTCTTCTAAAATTTTATCTGCTCTATGTCGACTTTCTAAATCTTGGTAGTCTCTATAACTGATATCATGCAGTTTGCACTGCGCATCTAATTGATTAATACCGGGATCGCCGCGTGCTAGTCGTTTCTCTAATTTTGTACCGGGACCACAATACTGGTAATCGGGTAAATGCAATTCCACCGGTAGTTTATTGATTAGCGTATTCACTAAACCACCTGCACTCTTCCGCTTCTTACCTATCATTGTTCACCTTGGGAGATAGGGTAGGGTATTTATACCTAAAATCGTGTAAAAACTTTATTTTTAGTAAATGCTATACATTAGATAAGCAGGGCGATAGTACAATATTTCAATTAAACATACAGTGTTATGGGAATTAATATTATACTTGGCATTTATAACATCATCAATTTATAAATGTCATCATCACCGAATTCCTTCTCACGAAAACGACGGTAGTCAACCACTTATCGTATGAATTTTTCATAGAAACACACCAGATTGTAAGATTCAAGAAATTCCAATCTATAGCTTATTATATCCTTCAAATCGAATAGTTCCTCTATGTTATGGGCATTGAATGTACACGAACAACAGTTGTAGTTTTCTATCATAACAGTTTTCAAAATTCTCTCATATCCTTTAAGCAATTCCCAATTGTAATAAATACCGAGATTACTAGATAGAGATTCGTAATGTTGCTCATGTATTATATCCTTCTCGTTTACATGTGACCAATCAATTTGGCTTTCAATTTCTTGGGATCGAAGAAATTGTATTTCTACGTATGAATACCATCTTAGAAGTTCATTCCATTCCTTCACGTCTAATATCACGCTGTTGCCACATCTCATACGCACTACTGGTGCAAGATTAAGGTGTGTACTGTATCCAATTTCAATATGCGTGTCGTTCGATAGTTTATAGGAAGCACAATCGATTAAGTATTCATTAGCTGCCTGTTTATACACCTCAGCCCTATGTTGAAATGATGATGACCAGTCGGAGTAACCTTCATCTTGTTTCTCTTCATTTTTGCTACTACTACTACCATCACTATTTTGACAGCATGAACAACAAAATGTTAAATTATTATTCATATTGTTATTACATGAGGTATCCAGGAGCGATTTTATTGCTTTTTTCATGACTTTACTTGTCCACAACCGCACTACGACTAAACACTACGAAATGAGCATGTTTACATATGGTTGTAGGAATGTTATATGATCCAGCAAAGGTATGTTAAGTACATAAAACTTCCCATAATATCTGTATTTACTTAAATCAATTTTTACCTGTATATTGTGGTAGTCTTATAAAAAACGTTTTACTTGTTAGATGACCTAATCAGTCTGAACAATGCATCGTCTTTGTTCTCGGAATTTCATAAGCTACGACTCAGCCATGAATCGTCTTTGTTCTTTTACCTTTTGAAAATTGTAAGCATAGACTTTGAAGCGTTGACAATGGATCACCTTTGTTCTTGAAAGAGATGTATTTAGAATCTATTTTTTATAAATCAACCAGAACAATGGATCGTCATTGTTCCTTTCTCGGAGGTGTGACCTTGAAAATTGTAAGCATAGACTTTGAACCGTTGACAATGCATCGTCTTTATTCTTGATTTCTCAGAATTTTAGAAGCTATGACTCATCCATAACAATAGATCGTCTTTGTTCTCTCATGTAACCTTGTAAGCATAGACTTTGAACCGTCGGCTAGAACAATGAGCCCTCTTTGTTCTTGATTTTTCTCAGAATTGAGATGTAGATAACAATCTATTTTTATATCTGAACAATAGATCGTCTTTGTTCTCTCACGTGGCCTTGAAAATTGTAAGCATAGACTTTGAAGCGTTGGTTAGAACAATGGATCGCCTTTATTCTTGATTTCTCAGAATTGAAGTGTATTTAGATAACAATCTATTTTTATAACTCATCCAAAACAATGGATCGTCTTTGTTCTCTCATGTGACCTTGAAAATGATAAATATAGACTTTGAAGCGTTGACAATGGAACGCCTTTGTTCTTGATTTCTTAGAATTGAGATTTATTTAGATAACAATCTATTTCTTATAACTCAACCAGAACAATGAATCGTCTTTGTTCTCTCATGTGGCCTTGAAAATTGTAAGCATAGACTTTGAACAATGCATCGTCTTTGTTCTTGATTTCCTAGAATTTCAGAAGCTATGACTCAGCCAAACAATGAATCGTCTTTGTTATCAGAGGTGTGGCCTTATAAGCATAGACTTTGAAGCGTTGACAATGCATCGCCTTTGTTATTGATTTCCTGGAATTGAGATGTGGAATCTATTTTTATAAATCGACCAGAACAATGAATCGTCTTTGTTCATTTCTCATGTAACCTTTAAAAATTATAAGCATAGACTTTGAACCGTTGACAATGCATCGTCTTTGTTCTTGATTTCCTAGAATTGAGATGTATTAACTCGACCTGAACAATAGATCGCCTTCTCGTAAGGGGGAAACGGTTGCGAAACAGCTATCTGTTTTGGGAAACGGACCCCCTGTTTTAGGAAACGGCTACCTGTTTTTAGGAAACGGCTACCTGTTTATAGGAAACGTCTACCTGTTTTAGGAAACGTCTACCTGTTTTGGGGGCGTGGTCATAGTAATCGTTGCTTGATGACCTTGAAGCATGCTTAGACAACAATCTGTATCATACCTCAGGGCTTGAGACAGAGGTCAATGGACTTCCTTGAATTGGGGGGTCGTGTCCCTGAAAATTTCTTTCAAATTAACACTCAACCGGACAATTGATTGGTGACCTTGACCACTTCCTGGCCTTGAAGACACACACGGAACGTGGCCTTGAAAAACCTTGTACAATGTGATGATCTTGAGGAATATGTATAGAGGTAATGTATACGATGACCTTGAAAACCATTGACCTTGATGTGCACTGTACGGGAAGGTGTATTATTATTATTATTATCAAAAGTGCTCCAGAAGTGGGGTAGCTATACTACTAACGCGAAATCGCGAAAATACGATAAAGCAAAAAACGCGAAAACGCGAAAAAGCGAAAGACGCGAAATCGCAAAAATGCGAAAAACGCGAAAACGCGATAACGCAATAACGCGAAAACGCGATAACGCGAAAATGAGAAAAACGAGAAATCGCGAAAATTCGATAAAGCGAAAACGCGAAATCGCGAAAATGCGATAAAGCAAAAACGCGAAATCGTGAAAACGCGATAACGCGAAAAAGCGAAAAACGCGTAATCGCGAAAATGCGAAAAGCGAAAAACGCGAAAACGCGAAAACTCGAAAACGCGACAAAGCAAGAAACGCGATAACGCTATAATGCGAAAACGCTAAAAAGCGAAAAACACGAAAACGCGACAAAGAGAAAAACGCGAAAACGTGAAAAAACGCGATATCGCTATAACGCGAAAAAGCAAAAAACGCAAAAACGCGAAAACGCGAAAAAGCGAAAAACGCGAAATCGCGAAAACGCGATAACGCGAAAAAACGAAAAACGTGAAATCGCAAAAATACGATGAAGCCAAAAACGCAAAAACGCGAAAACGCTAAAACGCGTAAGCGTGGAAAAGCGAAAAACGCGAAAATACGACAAAGCGAAAAACTCGAAAACGCGAGAAAGCGAAAAACGCGAAAACGCGATTACGCAATAACGCGAAAACGCGAAATCGCGAAAATGCGATAACGCGAAAAAGCGAAAAACGCGAAATCGCGAAAATACGATAAATCAAAAAACGCGAAAACGCGAAAAAGTGAAAGACGCGAGATCGCGAAAATGCGAAAACGCGAAAACGCGATAACGCAATAACGCGAAAACGCGATAACGCGAAAATGAGAAAAACGAGAAATCGCGAAAATTCGATAAAGCGAAAACGCGAAATCGCGAAAACGCGAAAAACGCGAAATCGCGAAAATGCGATAAAGCAAAAACGCGAAATCGTGAAAACGCGATAACGCGAAAAAGCGAAAAACGCGTAATTGCGAAAATGCGAAAAGCGAAAAACGCGAAAACGCGACAAAGCAAGAAACGCGATAACGCTATAATGCGAAAACGCTAAAAAGCGAAAAACACGAAAACGCGAAAACGCGAAAACGCGAAAAAGCGAAAACGCGAAAACACAAAAACGCGAAAACTTGAAAAAACGCGATAACGCTATAACGCGAAAACGCGAAAAAGCGAAAAACGCGAAAACGCGAAAAAGCGAAAAATGCGAAATTGCGAAAATACGATACAGCAAAAAACGTGAAATCGCGAAAGCGCGATAACGAGAAAAAGCGAAAAACGCAAAATCGTGAAAACGCGAAAACGCGATAAAGCGAAAAACGCGAAAAAGCGAAAAACGCGAAATTGCTAAAATACGATAAAGCAAAAAACGAGAAATCGCGATAGCGCGATAACGCGAAAAAGTGAAAAACGCGAAATCGTGAAAACGCGAAAAAGCGAAAAACGCAAAAAACGCGAAAACGAGAAAACGCGAAAACGAGAAAAATCGAAAAAGCGAAAAAGCAAAAAACCGAAAAACGCGAAAACGCAAAAACGCGAAAACGCGAAACCGCGAAAAAGCGGAAAACGCGAAAACGCGAAAACCTGAAAAAGCAAAAAAGTGATAACGCTAAAACGCAAGAACACGATAAGTCGAAAACTTAAAAACTTGAAAACGCGAAAACGCAAAAACCCGAAAACGCGAAAACGCGAAAAAGCGAAAAAGCGAAGAAGAGAAAACGGGAAAACGCTATAATGCTAAAACGCGATAACACGAAAAAGCGAAAAACGCGAAATCGCGATAATGCGATAAAGCGAAAACGCGAAAACGCGAAAAAGCGAAAAACTCGAAAACGCGAAAACTTGAAAACGCGAAATCCTGAAAAAGCGAAAAAGCGATAACGCGAAAAAGCGAAAACGCAAAATCGCGAAAACGCGAAAACGCGAACAAACGAAAAACGCGAAAACGCGATAACGCAATAACGCGAACACTCGAAAACGCGAAATTGCGAAAACGTGATAACGCGTAAATGCGAAAAACGCAAAATCGCGAAAATGCAATTAAACCAAAAACACCAAAACGCGAAAACGCTAAAACGTGAAAACACGAAAAAACGAAAAACGCGAAAACGCGAAAACGCGAAATCGCGACAAAGCGAAAACCGCGAAAACGCAAAAACGCGAATACGCAAAAACGAAAAAGCGAAAAAGCGATAACGATAAAACGCGAAAACCCGATAACGCAATAACCCAATAACGTAATAACGTGAAAACGCGATAACCCAATAACCCAATAACGTAATAACGTGAAAACGCGATAACCCAATAACGCTATAACGCGATAACATGATAACGCGATTACGCGATAACGGGATAACGCGATAAAGCGAAAACGCGATAACACATTCACGTGAAAACGCGCCAACACGGAAACTCGAAAACTCGAAAACGCGAAAACGTGAAAAAGCGAAAAAGCGAAAGAACGAAAAAGCGAAGAAGAGAAAACGCGATATCGCGAAAACCTGAAAAAGCGCAAAAGAGATAACGCTATAAAGCGAAATCGCGAAAACGCGAAAAAGCGAAAATAGCGAAAACGCGAAAACGCGAAAAACTCGAAAACGCGAAAACTCGAAATCGCGAAATCCTGAAAAAGCAAAAAAGCGATAACGCGAAAAAGCGAAAACGCAAAATCGCGAAAACGCGAAAACGCGAACAAACGAAAAACGCGAAAACGCGATAACGCAATAACGCGAAAACTCGAAAACGCGAAATTGCGAAAACGTGATAACGCGTAAATGCGAAAAACGCAAAATCGCGAAAATGCAATTAAACCAAAAACACCAAAACGCGAAAACGCTAAAACGCGAAAACACGAAAAAACGCGAAAACGCGAAATCGCGACAAAGCGAAAACCGCGAAAACGCAAAAACGCGAATACGCAAAAACGAAAAAGCGATAACGATAAAACGCGAAAACCCGATAACGCAATAACGCGAGCGAAAACGCGAAAACGCAATAACCCAATAACGTAATAACGTGAAAACGCGATAACGCAATAACGCTATAACGCGATAACATGATAACGCGATTACGCGATAACTCGATAACGCGATAACGCGATAACGGGATAACGCGATAACGCGAAAACAGGAAAACGCGATAACGCGAAATCGCCAAAACGGAAAAACGCTAAAACGCGATAACAAAGTGTTGATGCGAAAACGCGAAAATACGAAAATCTAAAAAATCGAAAACACAAAAACGTAAAAAGCGAAAACAAGAAAACGCGAAAACCTGAAAAAGCGATAACGCAAAAACGCGAATACGCGATAACGCGATAAAGAGAAAACGCGATAACACAATCACGTGAAAACGCGCCAACACGGAAACTCGAAAACTCGAAAACGCGAAAACGTGAAAAAGCGAAAAAGCGAAAGAACGAAAAAGCGAAGAAGAGAAAACGCGATATCGCGAAAACCGGAAAAAGCGAAAAAGAGATAACGCTATAACGCGAAATCGCGAAAACGCGAAAAAGCGAAAATAGCGAAAACGCGAAAACGCGAAAACGCGAAAAACTCGAAAACGCGAAAACTTGAAAACCCGAAAACGCGAAAACTCGAAAACCTGAAAAAGCGAAAAAGCGATAACGCTAAAACGCGAAAATGCGAAAACGCGAAAACGCGAAAACGCGAAAATACGAAAACGCGAAAACGCGAAAACGAGCAAAAGCGAAAAACGCGAAAACGCAAAAACACGCAAACCCGAAAATGTGATAAAGCGAAAAAGCATAAAAGCGAAAACGCGACAAAGCAAAAAACCGCGAAAACGCAAAAAAGCGAAAACGCGAAAACGCGTGTTGATATACCTAATATTAGTGTTCTGTATTAGTAGATTGATATATGTGGTAGTCTTTGCCGTCATCCCTTTTGCTTAATAATAATAATAATAATAATAATAATAATAATAATATGGTTTATTGCTGTAGTACATGTTATAGAAAAAAAACACTTTACAGAAGTCTTAAATTACAAGATTCAAATTCTTGAACAGTATAAAAGGCTTTATTTAATAAAAAGAACTTAATTTTCCGTTTTAGCAATCCAAAATCTAAGTTCCTAATTTTTGTTGGTAATAAATTAAAATATTTCACAGATAAATTAATAAAACTATTATGTGTTTTTGTTAGTCTATAAAAGTTTCTACATATATCACTACTGTTTCTCGTTCCATAGTCATGAACAATGGACCTAGTTGAATAAATATCAGAATGTGCTTTAGCATAAAGTATGCAGTTTAGAATAAAAATACTAGGAACAGTTAAAATTTTAAATTTATTAAAAAGAGATTTGCAATCTTCGGTATAACCAAGTCCCCCCACTACTCGAACAGCGCGACGTTGAAGGGCGAAAATTCGCGACGATTGAGAGCAATTACCCCAAACTATGTTGCAGTAACACAGATGGCAGTGGATAAATGAGAAATAGGCCATTTTTAGCATATTTTCTGAAATACTATCTGCAAGGCGGCGCATGAGATATATATTAGAACATAATAATTTGGCTAAAGACTTAACATGTTCTGAAAAGCTAAGTTTTGGATCTAATTTGACACCCAAAATTGCACAAAGTTGGGGTTTTGAAGTGAATGAGGTTTCAAGGTGCTCATCATTTGAATGGTTTTGTTTTATTTAGAATTAAAAGATTATTTTGGCACCACTGTTCTGCCGAAATTAAAGCATTTTGGGCCTTGATTGCAACTTTAGAAAGATCACTATCACAAATAATTAATTTTGCGTCGTCTGCATACAGAAGACAATGGTTAAGGTTAGACAAATGAGGCGGTAAATCGTTAATAAATATTAAAAAAGGAGTGGTCCTAGTATTGATCCTGGGGAACTCCCAAAGTCAATAAACGAGAATTTGATGTTTTATCATTCACTGTTACGACTTGGCGTCTGTTTTTTAAGTAAGAATAAATTAATTTGCAGCTAAGAGTACCAAAATTATAAATTTGTCTTAATTTCTGAACAAGAATCTCATGCGACACACTATCAAAAGCTCGAGCAAAATCTAAGAACAAGGCTATAGAATATTCACCTTTCTCAAAACAATCTAGGGTATAGTTAATAAAATGTGCTACTGCATCTGAAGTATTTTGTCCTTTGCGAAATCCAAATTGTTGTTCAAAGAATAATGTATTAAATTCAAAGAAACGTAGTATTTGATTGTATATCACACGTTCAAAAATTTTAGAAATAATTGGTAATATTGATATGGGTCGATAGTTTTTAGGATCATTAATATCTCCTTTTTTATGAAGTGGGAAGACTCTAGCTATCTTAAGCTCATCAGGAAAGAGGCCACACTCAAACGATAAGTTGATTAACTTAGTAAGAGGTTTTACTAACATGCTACCATTAAATTTAATGACTTTAGTGGATACACCATAGAAATCTCTTGTATTACTACTTTTGAGAGATTGAATAATATCTCTAACAGCAATGTCTGATACAGGTTGAAACGCAAAGCAATTATTTTGGTTCTTTTCAGTTACATTATCAACAGTATTTTTTAGATTAAAATTTACAGCAGAAACTTTTAAAGACGTATTTGCTGGAAGAACAAAATAATTATTAAATTCCTCAGCATCAATTGATGGCTTTTCGGGAACAGAAACGTTCCTAAAACTATTAATAATTCTCCACGCAGCTTTTATTTTGTTGCTGGAATTTAAAATTACATTGTCGTAAGCAGTGCGTTTAGCCAGTTTGATAGCGTTTTTGTACTTAGAACGAAAAGTATTCCGCAAGTGTTTCAATTCATTCGATTTGTTAATGCGGTATAAAATATTAATGTATTGCATTTGATTACGTAGTCTTTTTAAATCGTCGCAAAACCATTTAATATTATTATCACAAACACGAGAAAACGATTTTTTTATAGGAAACGCTACCAAAAAGTCATCTATAAATTTATTGAAAAACAATTCAAATTTTTCAGTAAAATTTAAATTATTGTCATATAAAAAACTCCAGTTGTTTAAATGTAATAAATTAAAAAAAGAATTGTAGCCTTTTACAGTGATAGGGCCTATGTATACTTTTAGTTAATTTTGTATTATTATTCTGACTGTGTTTAAATGTGACAGTAAGAGATTGCCCTAAGTGATCAGATAAAGTAGTATCATGTACAATCGATTCAAAACTATTGTGACCAAAATTAATAAAAGTATTGTCAACCATACGAAGTTACGATATCACACAGGTCAACAGCATTTTTATCATCTGAATTAAATTTTACATTGAAATCACCTGTGATTAAAACATACTTAAATTGTGAAAGTACATCTAATACAGTATTAATATTGTTAAGAAATAACCCAAAATCACCACTGGGAGAACGGTAAACTACCACAATTACGATATCACAACATACGGTAGCGGTTAGTTCACAGTGTACCTGAATTGACAAACTATTTAAATGAGTAACGTTTTTAAATTGAATACCTTCTCTCACTAATATCAGCACTCCTCCATCATCAATTGTAGTGCGAGAGTAATACGATGCAAGTTCGTAATTACCTATTTTTAATCCAAAGCCAAACTCGTTCGACCTCATCCAATGCTCCGTCACGCAAATCGCATTGTACTTTGAAACATACAAATAAGCTTCAAATTCAGAAATTTTGTTACGTAGACACTGGACGTTTAAATGAAAAATTGACAGTTCGCTAAATGTTAAGCATTCATTGTTAATTTCGGACGAAACATAAAAAAACGGTTAACAATGACTCCTATGGGCCACAAATTGGGATCCATTGCAAATTCTTTTTCACTGGCGTCTAACGTTACTTTAAAAGATGCGTATTCGTCAGGATGCTTTGAATTAATTTTGCTTAATGAGTGAGGGCTCTTCTTTCTATTTCAATGGCTTCTCTGATTATTCTTCTTTGCAGTGTGTTTTCTGGAGCGAGTAATTCAACTCCGTCAATGTTAATTTTATGTCCAATTTCAATGGTATGACTTGCTAAAGAAGATGATAGAACTTTTTGTCTAATCAATAGGCTATGTTCTTGTGCTCGTAAAGAAATTCTTCTATTTGTTTGTCCAATGTAAGATTTAAAACATCCATTACACTTTTATTTAATAAACACCTTGATTTTCGCCATGAATGTTATCTTTCGGATTGCGAAGCAATTGGGAAATGGTCTTACGCGGTTTGAAAACGACTTTGTACTCACTTTTTGGAAATTTTCTTGCAATTTTATATGCGACACCTTTTTATAAGGTAACATGAGTAGCTTTTTATTATTGTTTTCAGTTTGATTATTGTGAACTGTACGTTGTGTTTGATGTTTCTTAATATTTTATCCATTTTTGTTGAACTATAACCATTTTTTAGTAAAATTGAAATAAGGTTTTGTAATTCTCTCGGTCGATGTTTTTCATCTGTACAGATGAAAAGCATCGCCGACAGTACGCACGCACGCATACACGCACGCACGTACGTACGCACACGCACGCACACACACACACACACGCACGTACACGCGCACACGCACACGCACACGCACACGCACACGCACACGCACACGCACACGCACACGCACACGCAAACCCACATGCACACCCACACGCACACCACACGCACATCACACGCACACGCACACGCACACGCACTCGCACACGCACACGCACACGCACACGCACACGCACACCCTTTTTAAACTCCTAGATTGTAGGACCCTAAGTTGTATCTTGCGTCAAATTCTCATCAGGTGCTCTAATTAAAGCTAAATGTTTCCTTCCATATTGTACGGGTGGTGGTGTTGCCAGTACTGTTGTTATGTATGTGATGCTACAATACAATATAATGGTATTTATTAATAAACAAGTCCCTAAATGAAAATTAATTAACGTACAACTAAACTAAATGTTATTGACATAATTGAGAAGATTTTTACTGTGCTTTTTGCAACAAACCGAATGCGTTCCAGGTCCGCTTTGGTAAGTTAATAATTCCAGATTCATTTTTCCAAGGTAATTTAGGTACGTTATCTCTTATAGAAATATCTCTAAGGAGTGATACATTTTTTGTGTATTTCTTTAAATCAATATCCGTTAACGGTCTTTTGGGCAATCTATTCAGTTTTTTGGAAACGGTTTTAAGTGCAACGCACCGCCATCGGATTTGTATGATTTTAGCTAAAATGCACCACCTTTGTAATTCACTCAGCCTATAACGATAGATTCCATCATGCGATTATGGAGTATTGTTTCTTCTTGCAATGTATTGGCATTTTAGCTTCATAGCCTGCTTTAGCAGTTCGTGATACGCCACCAGGTGAAGCACCGACTGCCGATAATCCTGTGAATAACGGAATAAGAAATGGTAAAACCCTTCTTGTTTAGGTAAGGGAATTACTCTAGGAACTGTAATGTTTTTCTTTCCTCTTAAACTTTTTACCACACTAAATATATAACATTTAGAATGTCCATCAGTTCTACATACATAAGATAAGATTTACATCGATTGGGGCTTGTATCTCAATAGCACAGTTGGTTAGAGCGCTGCTCTAGCAAAGTAGATGTCGTAGGTTCAAATCCTACTCGAGGCAAACTTTTTATTTATGTATTTAATAAAATTAATAATAATTTTTAATTATATATTTGCTTTTGAACCTATTCGTTCATAACACAAACTTATAATAATTTGAATATCTTTTAATTTTATAAGATTATTTGTGGACATCCTTTTTAAATAAAATAAAAATTTACATAACTTTTCTTCGTAAAGGTTCTTAATATTAAGCAAATAAGTCTAAATATTAATTAAATAGGATTGAAAATGCTTAAATTGTATTATCAGTATTTTGCAGAAGCCTTGGAATTTTTTTATGTTAGCATCTATATGTATATTAACGTCTGTGTGACATGAAGTTTTAAACGTACATCGGACAAGGATTATTGTTTTCTTTTTACAATATTGCCTATTTTTATGAACGCATTAAAAAGGAGGTTGCATAATTTTTCGACGTACATATACACCCTCCAACAATGACCAAGAAGTGGTGAATTATGAAAAAAGTTATGCATGCGGTATTATTCAGAAATACGGGCCAAGTAAAAGCGACTAAGCTAGATAGACAAAGGAAAAATGTAAAAGTAATAGTACATCCGCCGTATTTACGTGATTTAACTATTCCTAGGGCTTAAAAGAAAGTTGCAGGGTAGAAGGTTTTGGTCACTTCACGCGCATTTTGATGATACTCCGAAAGAAGATTGGTTGGTAGTTGAAAGACAAAATGGTAGTGTTTACTTGCCGAAGGGAATTACTTCGAGCATTATTTGAAGTAAATATATTGACCTTTTTTTTATTCTCAATAAATCTCTCTTATTCAATTACGCGTATGTCTATGTGATAATTATGCTCATTAAGTACAAGGTAGAACCCAAATTCCAACCGGACGGTCACTGTATCTTTTTATTATTATTACAGTTACGATGTATGCAAGATAACAAACATTATATAATCATTTATTGAAGCAGATTAACGTTTATGCACTTCATTCGTCAACAAAAGGTAAACTACGATAAACATTTGAGTAGGTGCTTGTGTATGTTTATTACAGTTAGCATACTTTCAGAAGAATCTATTACCCTTACAATTACATTGACGTATAGAAAAGCAACATTATACTTTCAAATTGTGGAATATTTTAGCTTTTTGGACCCTATAGTACCCCTTATCTTTCAACTATTGTGCATGGAAATGTAAGCAGCTAACCCTTTTATAAATCCAACGTTCGTTTGTGTAAAAAATTATACCGCGAGGGCGTGAGGTGCGGCCAAGTACGTTTAACATATTCATTGTTGAAAGCGACAGAGCTATTATTATTTTATAGCGTTTTTATTGAAATCTCTTTAATTTTGAAGTTTTACGTAAGTTTTGATGAATTGATTTAATACAGTTGACCAGAATGTTGTCTAAACTGTATAGTTCAGTAGAAATTATCTTAAAGTGAAATATGTTAGTTGTACTTCTAACTCTTACATTTATAAAAATATCTCAAATCTTATAGAAAAATACAATTGTTTTACAATAAATAACTTTCAACCGATAAATCGAATCCAACGAAATGCCTGTTGGAAAACATTTGTTTAGTGAAAACTTACCGCTCAAACTGATTTTTTAAACGTATGCCCCACAGTGGAAATGTTTTTTTTATATAATTGATGTTAATTCCACTTTATCAATATTAAATAAGTAGATTAAGTAAAACAATATAAATGTGACTCAAGTACACAATTAAAAAAATTCAATTTCACACACGCACTTAAAAGAAATTTGATTTTTTCCAAAAAAATTGTACCTACATTTACCCAAAAATTCAAAAATTCTGAGATATTTAGATACATTTCTCGAACTTTAGCACTACTATTGTATACTACATTAAATTTCAAGTAAGGATGAATAGTTTATGATGAGCGTGAATCTACACAAACACTAATTATACTGATTAGAACTGTGAAGTTATCATTTTCTTAAAAAAAAAGAAAAAGCTTGTACACCCACATTTTTCTAAAAAAATTGCTAGACAGTAGCAAATGCTATAAAAACTGCTTCAAAATACTAAGCTTTCAGAAGACAGGATACCACATTTTATTCGTCACCATTTAAATACAGTTTGCTACATGTCTAACCTGCATGTAAACATTTTTTTGAAAGTGCGCTCGACTAAGCTCCTGCGTACGGTCGTTTGACCGCAGAGCACTTGGATGCGTGGGGTTTTGGAGGTTGCTACAATGGTGTTGACGTGGTTAGATAGCCACTAAAGGATAGGCGCCACAGGTTTTAGTCAGGAAAGGGAGAAAAGGAAAGAAAAGGAAAAAGAGGGTAGAGTAGGGGCAGCCCTGTAAAACCTGAAACAGGTAGTGCTCCAAAAAAAGGAATAATTTAAAGAGAGACAAACTTTTACCCGAACAACCACACAGTAATCGTTTATTTAATTTAATTTAAACTCAAATTAATACTTGTCGAATAAGTATCGAACGTAAACAAATATGATACTATGCTAGTTTTCCCCCAAAGTATTCATAACAATCTTAACTTACACAATAAATATAATTCAGCCCTGACGATGGCAAGTGGTGAGCCGTCGCAGATGCCCACAAAGAATAAAAAACTAAATGTATTTAGTTCGTTAATCGAACCCTAAATGTAAAAGAAAAGTTTCGTTAATTGTGCCGCTCCCGACGGTTGTAAGTACTTACAAATCGCAGCCGAAAGGGCGAAAGTAACCCATAAAGTGCGATCTCAAATAGATCCACAATGAAAATAGTAGTGCTTAAATATTTTGAAACAGCTTGCCTACGTTTCACAAAATAAATTTAAATCCCCAATGATTTTAATTTCGGTTTCTTGAATTTTATTAAAACATTAAGAAGTGGTATTAAATAGAAATATCTGGATAGTCTGTTCAGTGCAAGGCATAGAATTGAAGCAAGACATTCAATAGTACAGAAATTTTTATTACAGCAAAACCTGCTCTGAACAAAATTATCCGTAATGACAATTAATTAATATTAAGGAAAGACAAAGTACAGAAAAGTTACAGAAAGTCTAAATTTGAATATAAATATATATACAGTTTCAAACAATGACTGTAATTCATACGACCTCGATATATGTTCCACCCTGTATATAATGTATTTTAAAAACAGGAGCTTCAACGCGCAGCTACCGTGAAACACAGTAGGTCAACGTCCCAGTGAATATAGGTGTGGTTTTTTCTTTCTTTTTGTATGTAGAAATTAATTACAAATTGAACAAATCAAACTCTAAATTATTCAACCACTTTAGCCTCCAGTAAAAGAATGTTATTATAAATGATAAATTTTTGTTACAAGTAAGTAATATAAGGTTAAACCCCCCAAATGTAACCTAACTCTGTGGTACTAATTTTAGCAATACACTGTTCATTACACAAATCCTGTGTATATTGAATAATAAAGAATTCTGACCTTTGATGAAGAATTACCAAACTGTAAATGCCCTTCGTGTTTCGAAGGTGGTAGTTACTTTGTGGAACCAAAACAGCTAATCAGTAATTAAAGCCAGCATTCCAGTAAGAATAGGTACGGAGGTGATCGGTAGTGCATTCCAATTTGCTAGTTATGTAAAAATCTAAAGAATAGCTGTTTATTTCGCCGGTATCAAGGCGCTGAAAGTGATACAAGTAAATACGTTGCTAATTACCTTATACAAGCATACCTCTTTTAGATGTTTAGAGCCGATAGCGATGATTTCGTTTCAACAGACCTATGTTATAAATTTAAGTAATCGTGCGAAAGTGCCTAAATGAAAGAAACGAATTACTAAAAGTTGTCGAACATGTGTTAAACTTACCGGAGGATGTGAAGATTGAAAATTGCAATAATATCCGCTTGTAAAGCGTCAGTAAAGTTTTATACAAAAACATTACATTATATGAAAAATTTTCCAAAGAAACGATGCTTAAACATCTTATAAACGGAAGGAAAAATTTTTCTTGCAGATCAACCTTCTCATCGGAAAATGGCGTGTTAAGAAAAGAAAGATTAGGAACAACGCCCTAACAAAAGCAATATTGCCAAACTATTAAAATTATTCAAACTAGATAAGAATGTTAAAACCAAATTATGATAAATAAATTTTACAGATATCCCATTGTTGTCTTTTAAAACAAGATTCCTTTTCAAAACTTTATTAAATGACCATAAATTGTAGAGATGGCGCAACTTATATCTATAAAGGAATAAAAAAAAAGATGTGTACGTTAAATCAATTAGTTTTTAACTGTAGAGATGCGAAAAATAATTTTTGAGGTACGCAATTAAAAACATTCCACCAACGAATAAGGAAATATTAATATTTAGATCTAACTAATTAGTTCATTCATTAGATAAAGTAAAGGAAATTATCGAAAATACACGTTATTCGCGATAAACACGTAACAAGTTATGCCAGTTTGAATAGTGTAAAACGTGGTTTGAAAAAAATAATAATTCAACACTATCAACCTAAAAAGACACACATGAACATTTTTATTATTATAGCTATAACATAAGGTTACGGTTAATTCTTATAACCCGCCGTATGATAAGATAAGGAATCACGCACAGTATGCATTTCCACATATTCCCGATTTGAAAACATCTTGAGATCACTGCCAATGGGTAAATGATCCAAAACCACTAAAAAAAATGTATTCAAACCAACCATAAAATCTGTGCGAGATACCTTATCTCATCATAAGGTGGGCTATAAAAATTAACTGTAACCTTGTGTTATAGCAATAATAACAAAAATGTTAATGAGTGTCTTTTTAGTTTGATAGAGTTGAATTATTATTTCAAACACGTTTTACACTATTCAAACTGGCATAACTGTACTTAAATGGTGACGAATAAAATATTACCTCCTGCCTTCTGAAGGCTTAGATTTTGAAGCAGTTTTTATAGCATTTGCCACTGTACAAGCTTTTTCTTTTTTAAGAAAATGATAACACAGACAGACAGACAGACAGACATACATGCAGACAGACAGACGGACGGACGGACGGACCGCCAGACAGACAGACAGACAGATAGGCAGAAAGACAGACAGACAGACAGACAGACAGACAGACAGACAGGCAGACAGACAGACATACAGACAGACAAACATACAGCCAGCCAGCCAGCCAGCCAGCCAGCCAGCCAGCCAGACAGACAGACAGACAGACAGACAGACAGACAGACAGACAATTCAATTTTTTCAATTCAATATATATTTATTTGCCCATAATCGATATTTTACAAATAGTATTTTATCGACATTCCTCCAGGTGTACAATCAACGCCCTGTAGAAATGCTTACATTCCTGTGTCATTAACAACGCACCTTAACTAGGGTAGGGAAGAGGCTCGCCGAGCTCCGGGGTAGTGTGAAACCCTGTGCAAGCAATCCTGAGTCAAATAAATACACGCTGCTCCACTTGCCTCCTCCTCGTGTTACCTATATTAAGATGTTGGAGTCGTCGCCGAGGCGGCGGCATCCTCATCTGTACTCGGGCTATTCCCTCATCCTTTAATTAAGGACACCGCAGGTGCCTGTGTACGGCTATTCCGTACCCGCCCTATGTTGCATTATCTAAGATGCGGCCATCGCATCTGTACGTAAGCTAATCCTACGTCCGTTCCTACATTCTTATTTAACTAAGCCACCCACCGGTAGCTGTCCGCCGGTTATTCCTGCGGCCACCTGTTCCTAACTTAAATTTATTGTAAACCTGCGCAGATGCAGGTTGTGGCGCGGGCTGCCCGCGTCCCGCCCTATTGGTTTGTTCCTAACCTAGAGGTGCCACATGACACCTGTACGCGGTCTAATATTGCGCCCTTTCCCTAATTTCTTAATTAGGACGCTATTTGGCGCCGAGCGGCGGCTATTCCGACGCCCGTGCCTATTTCTTAAAACTATCTTATGATCTAACTAAGAATCTTGGGTTTCCGGACGCAACCGTCGACCCAATCATCTGTGCACGAGTGATGCCCGTGCCCACTTCTTAAATTAATGTTAGTTCCTAATTCTAAGTAACCCGCCCTTGTTCCACGTAATGGTTAGGGGCGGCTGTACGCGAGTGCAACTCGCGTCCATTTCCTTATGCTTATGCTACTTAAAACTTCCTTCTCCCCAGAGTTGGAGCGGGGGAGGAGAAAATTGTGCGACGGTGAAGCCTTCGCCCGTTTTAGTTACTTAATCTACGTTCTTAAAACTACTTAACTAGGATACCCCCTATTTCGCCGAAACTAGAAAATCGAAGGTATCATACACGAGCCACGCCCGTGTTCGTATACGCTAACTAAGAACACCGTCCATTCGGTGGCAGGCGTCGAAAGGAAGGTGCCTGTGCACGACTGGCGTCGTACCCTTTCCGCACTCCCTAAGATGCCGCCGCTCTCGGTGCACCGAGAACGGCGGCATCTGTGCACGAGTGAAGCCCGTGCCCGGAAGGCTACCGCTAAGGATTTGCATAAGCCGGCTACAGTCGACGGCCGCAACTCCTGTGTGCGAGTGAGGCCCGCGCCCTCGAGAGATACATCTAAGGGTCCGCGTTCGCCGGATACAGTCGGCGACCGCGGTCCCTGTGTGCGAGTGAGGCCCGCACCCATACTTGCATAAGGTACGCACCCTTTCCGGCGACGGAGCTTATCGTCTACGTCGCCGGAAACGACGCCGTCTGTACGCGAGTGAAGCTCGCGCCCTCGACGCTACTTATCTAAGTCGACGCTTTTCCCGTGAAGGAAATGCGCCGACTGTACGCAAGTGAAGCTTGCGTCCGGTCAAACCTACTCAAGCACTAGCACTTTTCCGTCATTTTCTCAGGATAAACACTTGTCACTCGCGGTCACTAGCACTAGCACTTTCACTAACACCGTCGCCCCCACGTCACTCCGACTCCGTGGCTGCTCCGCTACTCCTTCCCGTCGATTCGCTGCCCTCGGAAGATCGGCGACATCCAATAAAAAACTTGGCAACTTCCACTTGACCCGAAACGATGCCGTGGATAGACCTTCGTTCGCCCGTCGTTTCCTTACGAGCGACATCCGGTTGACGTAAGGTCCGCACCGTCCTGCGGCTTCTTCCGCCCCGCATCCCACCCACGGCAACCATTCGCAAGACCTTTACGTGGTTATCGGGGATCCGTTTCTTCCGCCTCTCTTCCGAGGGGCCTACCTAACACCGGAACGTAATTTAGATCCGGTGGTCCTTAACTAGTTTGCGCGCGACACTAGGAAACTTGATGCCGCACACGCGCCCGCCGCTGTCAAATCCGGTTTTTATATTGTCCCAATCGGTAATAAAGTCATAATCGGTGATGTGTCACAATAGGTAAAAGACGCGATTTTAGTAATAACGACCCGGATTACACTACTCGCGCAACGTTCGGTTTAAGTCTCTGCACTTGTTTCGCGAATTTAGATAGTTCCGTCCACCATTCCCGTTCGCCCGCCATCGCCGTGATTTCCTCCCACGCTTGTGGCCACGGTAGGCCCGCGCCGACTAATCTCGCATCCGCCAACCTTCTACGCCTTCCTCGATCTCACAATCGTGACCGGAGTCTTCGGTGGCGTGCCCGCACGCACACCGTTCGTCTTCGGTCTTCCCGAATCTTTTTAGGTAACTTCCGGTTCCGCCGTGCCCCGTTACGAGCTGGACTGTAAAGGGGTCCAACTCGGGTGCAGTAAATATCCTCTGTGTGACGTCCGGTAGAAACCTGAAGGTTAAGCGGCCGGTCGCCGCGCCGGTCCATCTTCCCTGCCATCTCTCCATTGTCCTGTTTGACAGTAACCTCTTCACCGTGGTCATCGGAATCTTGGCGTAGGCGATCCGCGCGTTGTCGTCCCTCGCAGCTTCTGTCGCCAGGCCTCCGCCACGAGTTCGGTAGGCCTGGTGACGTTTGTCAGAGCGAGCAGTGCGGCTTTGCTATCCGACAAGATGGATATTTCCGGAACGTCTCGAAGATGTTCCAGCGCGTATCTTAGGGCCTCGACGATCGCGACCAGCTCGCCCTGGAAGTTGCTGCAACCCTCGTCGAGCCTCGCCCGCCGCTGGCTATTTCCTCCGTCTCGGTATATTACGTACGCCGCTCCCGTTCCCCCTTCCGATGCCGAGCCGTCCGTGTAGCACCTGACGTCGGCCGCTCCCTCCTCTCCGATGTGAAAGTCGGAAGATGAAGCCACGTCGGCCGGATGCCCCAGTTCGCCGGCGTCGACCCTCGTTTCGGCCGTTCTATTCGCGTACCCTAGTCCGCCGAGTACTCTCCCGCTTGCCCTTCCGCCTCTTCGGGCCGCTACACGCTCTCGTTCGTCCTGTAACAAAAAATCTAGCGGCAATAACGTACTTAAGACTAGTGCGGCTTCGGTCGAAACCGTTCTGTACGCCCGGGCCGTCTTGATGGCCATCGTTCTCTGTGCGCTTAAAAGTTTTTTCCGCTCTTTGACGCCTAGTTTTTCACCCCATATTTCCGCTCCGTATAATACGGCCGGCTGTATCGCGCCTTCGTATATGGTTTTAAGTGCCGCTCCCTTGATTCCCCAGGTTAATTTCGCGGCCGCGCCTATCTTGTTCCCTATTTGTTTACCTTTCGCGCTCGCGTATTTAACGTGTTCTTTCCAATTTAACCTGTTATCTATCAGGACGCCTAGATATTTGATAAAGTCTTTGCAGCGAATTCTTTCGTTACCCAACCTGAACGATGGTTTCTGCTGGTTTACGTGTTTACCGTAAAATACCCCTTCCGACTTACTTGCGTTAAATTCGAGTTTAAACTCGCGCCCCCACGCGATTAACGTTTCGAGTGCAGTATTCGTTACGCTTTTTAACCGTTTATATTGGGCGGCCGTTGAGATCAATAACGTGTCGTCGGCGTATCCTATTATGCTGCATCCCGGTGGCAGCGTGGCTCTGAATATGGTATCGTATATGATTTTCCAGTATACCGGCCCGGTACAGCTTCCCTGTGGACATCCGCG
Organism: Vesta saturnalis; assembly: GCA_036346205.1. Lineage (NCBI taxonomy): Eukaryota > Metazoa > Arthropoda > Insecta > Coleoptera > Lampyridae > Vesta > Vesta saturnalis. The sequence goes on from JARFJB010001404.1 coordinate 2,587,188, forward strand.
TTCTACTCGTCTTCTCGCAACCTCGTTGGTCAGTTGCACCTGCGCCGTCCTGTCCCAGAAGTAGCTTCCGGCGATCTTGATTAAATTCCGGGGTAGTAGGAGTCTCTGCATCTCCCATCCTATCGCCGGCACCCAGGCGCTATCGAAAGCACCTCGGATGTCGAGCGATATGACGGCGCAGTAGTCCCCCCTCGCCTTGGCCGCTTTAACTTCCCGGACTGCTTTCCTTATCGCATCTACGGTGGTCTTTCCCGAGCTGAAGCCGAATTGATTGGGGTTAAATCCCCCCGCGGCTTTAACGTGATGTTCGATACGCGTCGCTATTATTCTGTCCAGGGCTTTTCCTATGACCGGAAGTAAACTTATCGGCCGGTACGTTTTCGGGTCCGTGGCGTCGCTCCTTCCCGCTTTCGGTATAAATCGCATGGTTTGTAATTTCCAGCATGCCGGAAATACTCCCCTATCTAGACACGCGTCGAAGATCTTTGACCAGACATCCAGTGTCGCGTCCAGCGCTTTTAACGCCGCGTCCGGTGTGATCCCGTCGTGTCCCGGTGCTTTCTTGTCGCTCATGCGTTTTAACGCTTTGCGAATTTCCTCTGCGGTGATACTTCGGTCGTCCAGTCCCCACATTCCCGGGGTCTCGTGTGCCTTCCTTATGGCCCGGTGAACCGGCTCGTCGCTATTGCGGTCATCCGTCGGAAAGAACGTTTCCAATAGCGTCTCCGCGGTTTCTAACGCACCCGTCGTCATCGACCCGTCTTCCCGCCTGACCGTAGTTAGGCCGCGTCTTCCCGTCTGCTTACCCCTTAGTATCCTGTACGCAGTTCCCCAAGGGTATTTTCCGGAGTTTTGTGCGCAGTACTATTTCCACTTCCGCGTGCGTGTCTCCTCTATCGTTTGTTTGTACCTCGCTCTTACCTCGCGGTATTCCCGTATCCTTGCTTCTCGTCTTTCCGGAATCGTAGTGTGGCGTTTCGATTTCCGGGCTAGCCGGTTGACTTCCCTTCTCAGAGTTGTCAGTTCCGGCGTCCACCACGGCACGCTTTTTCTGTAGCTCTTTTTGCGAGACATCGAGGCCTCGCACGCTACCCTTACGGCTTCGTTTAGTTTAGCTGCGCACTCCTCCAGGGCATCGTCACTCTCGATTTGGTTTGCCGCCTCCGCTATGTCGCCTATTTCCGCTCGATATACCCGGTCGAACTCTTCCCACCTTGCCTTGCCGTTACAATACCTCACGGCTAGACCTTCATCGTTCGCTTCCTCGTCGATTTCCAGCATCCACGTGATTAATTTGTGGTCGGACAGCGTTTCTATTTCTGTTACGTTCCATTCGCGCGACGCGTTGTACATCTCGACCGTTCCGAACGTGGCGTCTACGTGACTCGTTCCTCTGGGGCCTACGAACGTCGGTCCCTCGTTCTTGTTAAAAGATATCAAATTCCGAGTTTCGATTATATCGTAAATCGCGGCGCCCCTCGCGTTTTCTTCGTCGCCCCCCACAACGGTGATTTCGCGTTAGTCTCCCGCAAAAACCGCAAGTTTCCCGTTTAGCGCGTGTAACCCGATCAAATTTAGCCACGAGTCTCGTCGTCGTAAGCACTTCCGGTCGGCGGTAAATAGACCGACACGGCGTAAAAAGTGAGGTTCTCGACTACGGATTTTATCTCGCACGTGGTGATCAGTTCGTCCGATAGCTGTCCGACTAGTGTCGACGATAACCCCTGTCTGTGGTGTGATGCAACTCTTGGTCCCCTCGTTTGTTCCGCGGCTACCTCGTACTCCGCCGGAAACCCTATTATTTTTCCGCGGTACACGTGTGGTTCCTGTACGAAGCAGATGTCGATGTCCTCGTTTTTTAAAGTTTTTACGAGATTACTCGTCGCCCCTTTACCTCTTCCCGCATTTAATTGCGCTAGTCTCAACGGCCGCCTCCCGTGTGCTCCGGTCGTTACTTTTTTGATTTTAATGTCCGTAATCGGTCTTTAGCGAAATTCCTCGTTTTATTGACGCGTGACTTCCGCAATTGAAGTCTAGTACTTCGTGGCGTTCGTCGAATCTCTCACGGCGCGCTTCGTCGTTCGCCCGTACACATTGAACGCACCTTACCCTTTGCGATCGACACTCCCTGGCCCTGTGCCCTACTTCCGCGCATCTTCCGCAATATTATTTGTTTGCGCAGTTTCTCGCCTGATGGCCTATGCCCCAGCATTTGTAACAATGTAGGACCGAAAGATGGTCCTCCACTGTCACGCTGCTCCATCCTAAACACACCTCCTTCCCTACAATTTCCTTTCTAAGTTCGGGGTGGACCTCAAAAACTACATCCGCGTAAGGGTTGCGCCCTCTGCCGCCTAACCTAAACCTCTCTTTAATTTCTCCCTTAAACCTATCTTCGCCTCCTCTTTTCCGTACTAGATCTCCGTTAAAACTTACTATCTTCCCTATAATTTGGTCTGTCGTTATTTCCCTGTCGACCTTTCTAAACAGTACGCGCGGATGGCCTTTCTTGATTTCTCGTCCCTGTAGAGTTCCCGTTTCCTGGACCGCGCGCGTTAACTTCTCCGCGTCTCCTTTCCCTGCACAATCTACGATTACACCCTGTCTCGTGTGTCGTATCTTTTTAACGGCTATGTTTTCCGGATTTACCTTTTCCCTCAATATTTTTCCTACTTCCTCCGGCGTGGTCTTCTCGTTAACCGCCATCACGCTGACACTAAATGCGTTTCTGCTAACGGGTGGCGCAATATCGGTTATGTTAGACGGACCCGCGCGAACCAATTCCGCGTAGCTGATACTCGGCGTTGTACCTG
>JARFJB010001404.1:2595000-2792500 GCA_036346205.1 Vesta saturnalis
ACAGACAGACAGACAGGCAGACAGTCAGACAGGTAGACAGACGGACTGACAGACTGACAGACAGACAGATAGGCAGACAGACAGATAGGCAGACAGACAGACAGACAGACATACAGACAGGCAGGCAGACAGACAGACAGACAGAGAGACAGACATACATACAGACAGACAGACATACAGGTAGTCAGGCATCCGGGTAGACAGGCCGACAGACAGACAGACAGGCAGACAGTCAGACAGGTAGACAGACGGACTGACAGACTGACAGACAGACAGATAGGCAGACAGACAGATAGGCAGACAGACAGACAGACAGACATACAGACAGGCAGGCAGACAGACAGACAGACAGACAGAGAGACAGACAAACAGACAGACAGACAGCCACACACACATACAAACACGCACACTAATTTTTACTAATTTTATCAATCAAGGACTGTTTATTTGGGAATCTTGTAATCTAAATACGACATTCAACCTCTTCCCAAAGGTTCTCAATGCGGTTAAGGTCTGCGATTTTGCTGGCCATCGAAGAACCAAGACATTGTTCTCTTGAAACCACTCCTGATCAAGGCGAGATGAATATTTCGGGTCGTTGTCCTGTTGGAATTCAAATTCCTAAGGCATCTCGCACTGAGCATAGGGAAACATAACGTTTTGGAGTATGTCCCTGTAGACGAAGCGATCCATAGTGCCGTCTATAAAGTGAAGTGTACCTACTCTACTCTTTTCCGTGCTTTATTGTTTGTGTAACATACTTTGAGTGAAATCTTGCATTAACCGGACGTCAGAATTAAAATTTTGTGACGACTTTAGTCGCTAAACAATACTTTTCCTCACTCTTGTACTGTCCAGTTCAAATGGCCTTGTGCAAATTTAAGCCTGGCACGGCGATTTCTTTCGAAAACCAACGGTTTCTTGGCTGGACGTCTGCTATAAAGTTTTGTCTCAACTAATCGTCGTTGAACAGTCCTCGGACTGACTTCCAGTTCAGGAATTTCAGCAATTATCCTTGGTCCTGACAACCACAGAGGAAGTATTTTCATTCTCTATCCATCAAAATGTAGTTGTTCTAAGCCTTCCTAATTTTTTCTACATGTCTTGTTCCATTATAACGTGAAATAGTTTTTGACACACTATATTTGGGTACGTCGAACTGATTGGAAATCGCAATCTTACGTTCCTTTTAAAAAGGCGTTTACGACCATTTCTTGTATTTCCGTAAAGATTCGTTTTCCTTTTGGCATATTTATTTCTGCAAATATAAGAACCATTAAGGTTAATTCACCTACAAAATGTCAATAATAAACATACCTTTATCATAAACCCTTATTCTTTATACCAAATCAAAAAGTTACTATACTTTTGTCGCTCTAATAAAGTGTATTGTTGAAACATATTATTACATACTAACTTATTTAACATTTGGAAACAATCCCATTTCACCTATAACAGCAGCCTACTATGAGCCCCTAAACTATATTAAATTTCATTTCCATGGTGGTTGATTTCATTTTAAATATTCTGTACTATTTGTATCTGGCTAGTTTTAATGGCATTAAAAAGGTTAAAATTTGGAAAAAGAAACAAATTAGTAAACTGTTGTTTACGGCTATTTTTCTTTCTGCCAAAATGAGTGAATCTAATGAAGAAATTCGATGTATTTTAAAATTTAATTACAAAAAAGGAAAAAATGCAACGCAAGCCGCGAAAAAAATTTGTGACGTTTATGGATCTAATGTAGTGTCAGTAAGAGTAGCACAAAGTTGGTTTAATCGTTTTCAATCCGGGAATTTTGATGTCAAAGATGCACCTCGCTCTGGTCGACCTGTTACGGATGTGGAGCAAGATCGGCATATCTGTAGTTACGACGTAGCTGAAGAACTGGAAATTGACCACAAAATAGTGTTGACCCATTTGAAAAAAGCTGGGTACACAAAAATGCTCGATATTTGGGTGCCACACGAGCTCACTGAAAGAAACCTAATGAATAGTGTACTGCGATTCTTTATGGAGACGTAATGAAACCGAAACGTTTTTGAATAGATGGATAATTGGTGATAAAAAGTGGATCACGTACGACAAGAACGTGCGACAAAGGTCGTGGTCAAAGGTCGGCCAGGCTTCACAGACTGTGGCACACCCCGGGCTAACTCGCAATAAGGTGATGCTGTGTGTATGGTGGGATTGGAAGGCATTGTTCATTATGAGCTTTTACCGCCGGGCAGAACCATCGATTCGGATCTCTACTGAAAACAACTGATGAAATTAAAGCAAGAAGTTGAGAGAAAGCGTCAGGAATTGATCAATAGAAAGGGTGTGGTTTTTCATCACGATAACGCTAGACCACACACATCTTTAGCCACTCACCAAACATTAAGACAGTTTGGCTGGGATGTGTTAATGCATCCGCCCATACAGCCCTGACCTTGCACCTTCAGATTTCCACCTGTTTCGGTCTCTTCAGAATTCTTTAGGTAGTATCAGGTTAACATCAGGAGAGGACAGCCAAAACTACTTGACGCGTTTTTTATCAGAAATCCCAAAATTTCTACAGCAACGGGATCATGTCACTACCTACAAGATGGCAAAAAAAATCATCGAACAAAATGGCACATATATACTATAATTAAATGGAAATAAACTTTGAAAAAAATGTCTTGAGTTTTTATATAAAATGCGAAGAAACTTTTTCCCCAACCTAATATATTGTAATGCAATAATTTAAGGTCTTGTATTTTAAATTATTTAATAAACGTATGATGATACACAAAGGTGGATGCGGCGCTTTCTGACAGATATTTCAGAGGGATATACTTAAAACCCAAGAGTAAAACCACTGACCTTTAATGATAAAAGTTTAAAGATATCAAATTTTATATTACTATCTCTATCTACTATCTTATATCTCTAACTTCCACAACAGACAAATGAGACAACCGTCAAATTCGTGACACAACACTGTCATTGTCAGAAAATAATAGATAATAATATATTATATTTTATTTATATAGGCGCCACACATTAAGTTAAATCAAATCCTTAAAACTATAAAATACAATATAAAAAAAGGTGAAATTTCAACGTCACAAAAAGTTCAAACGGAATAACTAAAAAAAAACAATTGTGTATTATTGTGAGGTTTAAAATATTTCAACAATATATTACAAACTAAACTACAAACTACTATGAAACATAATTATAAGTTCATTTATTGAAGTAACGCACACATAATAGGTAATAAATACCTGTCTATTACTATTTTTTTTATTCCAAAAGTTTCCAATTTAATTACTATTAAACAATATTACACACTTTCTCTTCTCTTCGCATCTCAGTTTAACTTTTTTAGTCCACATTTACTTTCTTCATTTTTTTATCCCAATTTATCTTTGTGACTTCAACATCCATATTTTCCATTTTTCTTCTCGAAATTTTCGAGCTCAATTCATGGAAGTTCCTTTTCCATCGTTCTGAATAGACCGTCTTTCTTTTCTCTCCACACTTTTTTTCTCTTTATACTTTTTTTCTTCCCGATTTTCCTTTTCATAATCTGACATTTTTTTTTCTTCCCAAAGAATCTCCTTGCCTACTAAAACACTTTTTTGTTACTTCCTCTTCCTCACCCCCGTTCAAAAAACCGATTTCTGTTTACCATCTCTTGAATTCTTTTCTTCTTTTTTCTAATCTTTTGATATGCTGTTTCTTATACTAAATTTTACTACTAATACAATTTTAAATTATAAAAATTACTAAAATAAAAGTTGACATCTTACTTGTATTTTTCTTTCCCATTTCTTAAAATTTGATTTCATTACAATATACAAGGGCGTAGCCAGGATTTATAACAGGGGGGCAAACCATGGTCCATGGTCGTTCAAAATGTAAAATTTTAGGATAAAAAGAAAAGGCAAATGAAAACAAAACTTTGAGATTTTAATTATACTTAAATTAAACTAATAACATTTTTCTTGGGTTTAAACTAAATTTATCCAAAACTTTCTTCACTATGCAGTCCTGATTTTCCTTCAAAAATTTTCGATGCACACTCATCAAACACAACCCAGTGAGTCTGTCATCACCCATTGTACTCCTGAGCCAGGTTTTTACCCTTCGCAGGGTACTAAACGATCTTTCCACGGTAGCAGTAGTGGATGGGAAAGCACTTAATATTAGCAGTGCGTGCCTTGTTGCAGGGAAAAAAACATTAGCTTCCTCCAAAAGTGCAGCCACTTCAATGTCCTTTAATTTGTCTTCTGCTAAATTCTTTTTCTTCCACATATTGTACCCCAAATGTAATTCTGCAGAGACATCACCCAACTTATAAAATTCCATGAAAGATTCTGCATTATTTTTGAAATCTTTTGAAGCCATTTTGAGCATGAATGAAGGATGAAGATAAGTTAAAGCAAAAGCAGGTGTATTTTCGGTGGAGAATCTAGCATCCAAAGACGAAGTTAAAGAATCAAGATAGGGGATGATTATTGACCGCTTCCAGTATTCAACTGCAGACTCAGATGGTGGATTACTTCTGTGTACTTGCGTTTGAGTGACTCGTGGTACTTACAACTCAACCCCTACTTTCTCTGCGATATCAAGTGATTTTTTAAATAATTCATAAGAAACATTTTCGACATCTTGTCGATCTTCTTTGATTACATCTAGAATATCATCAATATGTTTCCTCACCATAACCAAATCCATACTTTTACCTTGTAAAACGTTTACAACGGGTTCCAAAATTGCAGAGTATCTTGCAGTTATGTTTAAGCCTAAGATGAATATTGGTTTAGTAACTGCACAGTGCAATTGGTAGGCAGATTTTCTTGTTGCATAGTTTCCTTCGACAGATATGTTCTAGTGCTTTAACAATGTCAGTGAAGCTTTCTGAAAATTTTTTTATGCTCTTATATTTTTCCGACCATCTGGTCTCACAGAGCCTTGAAATATTTGGAACCGATTTCCTACGGGCTGGCGATTCACGAAAGAAGGTTATTGTGTCTTTAACCGTTGCAATTGTGTTTCTTATTTCTGGTAGCTTGCTAGTATCATTGACCACAAGATTTAGTCTGTGGCTGGAGCAATGGAAAAATAAAGATTTAGCGTACTTTTTTTTAAGAATGGCCTGTATACCACCTTCTTTGCCGACCATCGTGGAACACCCGTCAAATCCGAATCCCACACAATTATCGGCGGAAAAATTATTATCTTCTAAAAAACTTTGAATTGCGCTAGCGATTGTAGAAGAATCTTGACATTTTTAACTCAATGTAGCCTACAAATTCCTCCCTGATTATTTTTTGGCTTTCATCATAGAACCTTAATCCAATAGAAAGCTGCTCTTTTCCAGCGATATCTGCTGTTTCATCAGCCATTACAGCATAAGCTTTTGCCCGTTTACAGTCTTCGATTATTTTTTTCTTTGATAACTTCACCGCATAATTGTATGATCTCATTTTGAATTGTTGGTGAAGTATAGACTGCGTTTTTTTGACATTTATCCAAGTGGCTCTTTAGCTTCTCATCACCAGAGTCAATCCTCAAATTTAAAAGGTCAAAGAAAACTCCCTCACTTCCTTGTTTTCCTCTAAGCGGCAAATCATGAATTCCACAAAATATTATGCATGAAATAATTGCTGACAATATTTGTTCATTTTCTTCAATATTATATAATAATTGGATGATGGAACCCAAGAGTTTGTCAACAATTCCTTCTTTTTTTCAGAAGGCAAGTTATTGGCACAACTAACATAACGACCAATGTCATTTTCATGGTAGCCATCGCGTTCTTCAGTTTGTTTAGAGGTCCCAGTTCCTGAGACAGCTTCATGTAGATTTGAAGAACTACTTGAGCCTCCTTCAAAAATAGATTCCGATTTTGATGTTCCGACCATTTTATTTTCATCTTCATCACAATCATTGCTTCCACTTCCACTACTGTCATCATGAACTTTTTTCCGTTTTAGAGATTTTTAACCTAAAAATAATAACCTAATATCATTCTTGTTCTTAGTCCCTAGTATAAAAATTAGTATAAAACAAAACTACCATGTAATGATAGCTTATAATGTGGATATACTATATCCGATGTTAATATTTTTTCTCTAGATTAAAAACACAAAATGGAATTAATAGCACGTATAAAGTGCTGTTTGATCTTTAATATGTGAAAATTTCAAGTTTTTATATTTAGTCCCATTTGAGATATCAGCTGTCAAAATCGGTGCATTATTGTAATTTTTGTTATAATTAGAAGGTAAAAAAGTCGGCATCATAATAATGAAAAATATATAAAATTATATTAATAATGCACAGAATCTTTTGCCAAAGCTAATAAAAATTGTTGCACAAAGATACAAGCAAAGAGTAAAGAGCAATTGGCAATTTTGTAAAGGGCTGCAATTGAATTTTTTTCCAAACGTTGCGATACATATAATTTTGAACAAAAATTAACATCGGATATAACATATCTACATTATCAGCTATCATTACATGGTAGTTTTGTTTTATTTGGTGCTGGTCGAGCAACCAATTTCCAAATTTTTGGACCATTTCTAATGGAATGACTCTAAAGTTTTAATTAAAAATTTAATTTTCTACTGAAATTATTTAACTTATCTTTTTGTATCCAATTTCTTATATCCATATTGTCTTTTCTGTGATTTCTGTCTCTTTATTCTGTGGTAAAACTATTGTTACGAATTTTCCCTCTTGTTTCTCAGGAAATAATTTAACACTGATAACTATTCACACCAACTTTATTTAAAACCAATAAAGTTAACAAAACAACACAAATATTCACTTTCTCAACACTTTTTAACTATTCCGCTTTTAAATCTCGCGCCTCGATTTCTATTCGCCGTATGCAACTTCGTATCCTGCACTATGTACTGTACTGTACTGTCTGTCTTCGCGCCGGATAGGCAATTTTATATACCCTTTTTGAGACTAGAGATTGCCAGAACATTCGCATCGCCGGTTCCCGTATATTCCTTACTTGTATCTCGATTTTTCTCGAAGAAAACCAGTGGCGTTTCGTTACGCTATTAAATAGGACACTGTCGCTAGACAAGAGCACTTACACACCAACTCAATAGTTGTTGCAAAAAATATTGTCCTATGTTAGGATTTGGAGCAAGTTGTGTTTTAACCACTTGATAGTTTGGCACGAACTGCACTCGGGCGTGACATTTTTCCGTACACTGACGATCCCGAGTCTCGACTCTCGTTCAGGAAACTTTTGTTTTAACTTGTTGGTGCAGGTCTTACGTACGTTATAAGAGTATTTATTTCGGATTCTGATGTAGGATTGTGTATTGAATGTTTCAAAATATTTCACACTAAAACTACTTATTGAGTAAATTTATTTTGATTAATTAATAGGATTAAAAAATGTAGTTAAATGAAAACAAAAAAAAAGTGACAATTTTTTTACCATTTTTCTCAGAAATATCCGACTGTTAAGTGGTTGAATCGAACACTAAAAATTGACGTATCCTGAGAGTAAATCGAACACTCGTTTTTATCCAATTCTGGTGTGGGACAATTCTGGTGTGCACCAATGCATTAAATGCATAGATCGAAAACGCTATTAATATATACTTAGCACTATGTCAGTTTTTCAAACAGCTTTGTTTTTTGCTGATGAAATATATTTTAGTGACAAAAGACACGCGAATAATTTTATTTATTAGAGCTTATTAATTAATTTTAAAATGTTCATAAAAGCAACCAAACGACCACAACAACAAACAAAATATATAAAACAGATAACAAAAAAAATATGCAGAACGGAAAAATATGTATATTTTAGATTTAATTTTTTGTTTATTAAAATTTAAAAAGTATTTAATTTATTTTTGCTCTTCCAGGGGGGGGCAGTTGCCTCCTGCGCTTCGCTGGCTACGCCCATGACATATATATATATATATATATATATATATATATATATATATATATATATATATATATATAGTGTGGGCCAATTTGCATTACACAGCCGCTAACTTCGTTAATCTCAAAATATTTACAATTGATAGTAAGTACTTCTAAGTAATTTTTTTCAACTCTCTCATTAAAAACCCTCAAATTAAAAAAACAGAAGGGCAGCGACAAGTAGAGTGATTTTTCTAAATGGAACAACCTGAATATTATTTTATAAAATTGAAACCCTATAAAATTCTGAATATGACACATTTTTTTAAAGCGATAAATAAGTTTTTTACGAACAATAAAAGTACAGTTGATGGAAGCACACACGATACCTGAGAGGGCGGAGCTAGCGCTGTCGTCTTTTTCAGAGTACATTCAGGTTAACTAGTATTTCGGCCGTAAATCTAATGTTTGAAAATTGGTCCTTGAACCGCAACACAAGTACTTTCTGGTCAACTAAATGTTTTTTGTCTAATAACTAGATAGAATTAATAGGACGCTGTCGATGCCAACGGATTAGCCATTAGAAATGAAACGATTAAATTTAATAAACGTTATTACAAAATAAGTATGTACACATAAAAAAAATGCATAACATGTCATTACAAAATAAGAAAATCAAAAATTATGTATGTTATTACAATGCAAAGCAAAGATTATAAACTTTATTCATCGTAAGAATTGTTATACTTCGGAATGAACACTTTTCTTCTTTTTAGGATCCATATTTCTAACCTAGAAGACAATTTATTAAAAATAAGATTTTAGCTAAAATATTTATAAATACCTATTTTTACAAATATAACTAGCAATATTGCCTTGAAAAAAACATATTTTACTAACGAGTAACGTAGAATAAGAAAGAAATTAACACACACCTACAAACAATACTGTCAGGTATAAATTTGATTTGTGAATGTACTAAATTACGGAATATTGAGTATCAAGAACAGTATGGGACGTTTACCGTTTAGCCGGAGACCGGTACAACCCTTAATGTTCGTGATGCTCATACTGTTTTTTGCACGATTGTATTAAATTTACCACAATTGAAATTACTTGATTTCTACTAAATAAACGTCAAAAGTGACGTTTTAAGTAGAAACGTCCAAATTTTTTGTTCTTATTGTTGTGAAATATAGTACCTATATATAATTTTACGTTGATAAGTAAAAGACGTCGGTAAGTAAAATCTTACCGACGAGTTGGACCTCGCGCAACCAGTAAACATATCCTACTGTCTTGGAAACAGATATGGCAAATAAACGAAAAAGCTCAATCGTGCAAAAAATATTTTTGTGCGTTTGGCTAAATTTCTTCAAATATTTCCAATAAAATTCTTTTAGTTCACATATTTTCCGACTGTCTCGTTTGCTTCGGTGAGCTGTAATAGTCGGTAGTACGCTATGCTTGCGATGTTTGGGAATAAAAGACAAATGCCCATCGGACTCAAAGTTGGCAGAAATTAGTTAGTTGTTAATGTATTAGTATTAATCAATAACATAACACAAAATGGCATTTACAAATTTAGAAAAAACAGATGTGTTACGCAGTTTTTATTTATCAAGTGATAACTGCCGGCAAGCTGCATATTTTACAGCAATCAGTATCTCAATAGAAAACAACCACATTAGAGAACATTTTTAAATTGCATATCTCATTAACAAGACTTGGGAGGTTTACAAAACCAAGTAATTTAAGAACTAGAAATGCAGACAACAATGATGAAGACGAAATAAATACGTTAGCTTACTTTAGTGATTTTCCGACCCCTTCTACACGAGATGCAATTCGGGAACTACAAATTTCGATATATAAAATATCATTTTTGGGAGGATATGAATCCTCAAAGAGTTCACAAGACAAGAAATCAAGTTCATTTTTCTACAAACGTGTGGATAGGTGTAGTTGGTGATCATTTACTAGGATCATATTTTTATAATGAAACACTTAATCAACATAATTACTTAAATTTTCTTCAAAATGAACTTCAAGATTACTTAGACGCTATCCCTTTATATCTTCTGAATCAAATATGGTTTCAGCACGACGGCACACCACCCCATAATGCACAACAAGTGACAAACATTTTGAATAGAGAATACGGGGATAGGTGGTTTGGAAAAACTGTACCCCATTTATGCCACCTATCTAACAATACTGGATATCTTTATTTGGGGGTTTTTAAAAAATAAAGTTTATTTTACTAATTCTCAAAATTTGGATGAGCTGAAAAACAAAATCAGAATGGCAACCCAGCAAATAACACTCGAAATGTTACGAAAATGCTGGCAGAATTTATTAAGAAGGGAGCAGGTATGTCTCGATAACATTGATGGACATTTTGAGCAAATAATGTGATTAATTTGTTTGTTATTAGTGATATTATTTATTTTTGTTATTCGTTTTCATTTCTTAAACAAATTATTTTGTATTTCAATTGTGCAATGCATGGCCAACTACGACAATTTCTTTTATTGTTTCTAACTTATTTATCACTTTAAAATAAAAATTAAATGGTGTCATATTCAGAATTTCATAGGGTTTCTATGTATAAAATAAAATTAAGGGTGTTCCATTTAAAAAATCACTCTACATGTCTTGGTTTTTTTTTTAATGAGAGCGCTGTACTTTTATTGTTCATAAAAAACTTATTTATCGCTTTAAAAAAAAATAAAAAAGTGTCATATTCAGAATTTTATAGGGTTTCAATTTATAAAATAAAATTCAGGTTGTTCCATTAAAAAAAATCACTCAACTTGTCGCTGCTCTTTTGTTTTTTCAATGCGAGTGTTTTTAATCAGAGAGTTGAAAAGAGCACAAAAAATTTAATATTTACGAAGTTAGCGGCTGTGTAATGCAAATTCGTCCACCCTGTGTATATACAACGTGTCCCAGATCTCGCCTATTATAAAAGATACAGATTTGGTTAAATTAGATGAATTACTCCAAAGGATTAGTGAAATTATAGGACACTCTCCAATTTCCAAATTTCAATGTATTTTAAGACTTATGGCAAGAAAAAGAAAAATGTCAAATTTCTTTTTCTTGTAATATCTTTTTTGTTATATTAGACATATAAATTTTATTTGCACTTTCTTAAGATATTTTTTATGCGGAATTTAAATATCAATTTGGATTTTTATTTGCACTTTCTATTTTTTAGTTTCAACCCCTAAATTAAATTTTTCTTATGGAACGACAAGTCGGCTTTGAAATAATTGATCGTGTTTTTTATCCTCTTTACAATGATATAGCACATGTACTATCTATTTTTAAAAACAACAAAGAAAATTTAAAAAATGTATTTTATTAGACTCTAACAATAAGTAGGCCGTGAAACATGAGAAAACGACAAACAAGAGTTAAGTAGGTAATAGTATTGGAGATAATTATCCAATTATAAAAGATGTTCAAACAATTGACCATTCCGTTCTAAACATAATAGTGCCCTGCGTAGTGTCGACGTAATTGCTCTGCGTAGTTTTTGGCGTTTAATGCTACCAAATGCTGCAAGAACAGCTTCACGAAGATCTTCGGCATTCTCAAATGTTTGCAGGTACATTCGATTTTTTACGTAGCCCCAAAAGAAAAAGTTCAAGGGCGTTAAGTTTGGAGACCTGGGTGGCCATAAAATCGGCCCTCGATTACCAATCCATGAATTTGGAAACCGATTATTAAGATATTCGATGATGATGTTTGAATTGTGGGGTGGGGCGCCATCTTGTTGGAAGCAGATATTAATATTCTCAATCAGTGGTAAATCATCAAGTTTATTTTCTAAATCAGTTTGTAGTAAATTCAAATACCTTTCACTATTTAATGTTTCGTTAAAAAACATGGGCCCAATAAGGTTAGCGCCTAAAATGCCACACCAGACGTTAAAACCAAATCTCACTTGATGCCGACTTTCTTTAACAACGTGAGGATTTTCACGGTCCCAAAAGTGAACATTGTGTCTATTTAAAAGGCCATTATTTGTAAATCTGCTTTGGTCAGACCACAAAATCGTAGCTGGAAAATTATCGTTATTCTCACATTGATTAACATACCATTGGCAAAATTGTAATCGTCTCCCCTGATCTCCATCTCTAAGTCCCTGCAGAATGGTGTACGTTTTAAAATTCTTTGTGATGTAGTTTTCGAAACACCAGTGTTATGTTCAATTTCTCTAACAGATGTTGAAGGATTTTCAATAACTGATTGTAATACATTTAGTTCTGCATTTTCATTCCGTAATTTCGGGTTTCTAGTAAGTTTTGAAAATGAACCATATTCTTTTAAATTAATTACCAAATTTCTGTACGTACGAGCACTGGGCTGCCTTCTTTCAGGATACAGCCTCAAGTACATCCGTTCAGCTTCTAAACTGTTTTTATGAGACAAGATGTAACAACTCAACATATCAAACTTTTCAGTATTAGTAAATAAAGCCATGTTTGACACAAAAATATTCTGGAACGAATAATTTTTAAGTGACATTAAATTCGATTGTGTTTTTATGTTTCACGGCCTGCTTATCGTTAGAGTCTTTAATAAAATACATTTTTTTTAATTTTCTTTGTCGTTTTTAAAAATAGATAGTACATGTGCTATATCATTGTAAAGAGGATAAAAAAACACGATCAATTATTTCAAAGCCGACTTGTCGTTCCATAAGAAAAATTTAATTTAGGGGTTGAAACTAAAAAATAGAAAGTGCAAATAAAAATCCAAATTGATATTTAAATTCCGCATAAAAAATATCTTAAGAAAGTGCAAATAAAATTTATATGTCTAATATAAGAAAAAAGATATTACAAGAAAAAGAAATTTGACATTTTTCTTTTTCTTGCCATAAGTCTTAAAATACATAGAAATTTGGAAATTGGAGAGTGTCCTATAATTTCACTAATCCTTTGGAGTAATTCATCTAATTTAACCAAATCTGTATCTTTTATAATAAGCGAGATCCCCATGCTGGAAAAGTTATCTGGGACACGTTATATATATATATATATATATATATATATATATATATATATATATATATAATATATATATGTATATATACATATATATCGTGGACAATATTCTCGAACCTCGTAAATTGATTTTCTTAAATTGTTTTTTTTCACCAAATCAATCGTCGTACGTTTGTACGTTAGATAACTAAACCTCGTAACTATTATTGTCCTAAAACAACAATCCAAACCTCATATATGAAAGTAAGTTGTGATATGCGGTTTTCGCGCGTTATAAAATGAAATTCTTAAACCTCCTATGTCTCTTTACATTTAAATACGTTCTTAACTGTGTTGCTCTTAGTTTTTATGTGCTAATTTTTTGAAATAAATTGTGCTAAAATGTCTAGAAGAGGACTAAAAATGGCAGAATTGGTTCGCATTAAACAACAGAATGAAATATCTGTAGTGAACTCTAAAATATTATCTCAAGAATATCCAATGAAAGAATCTAACCTTCAAACAAGTATGTAAACTTTACCTTATTTTGTTATTATGCTATTATTTTGTTATTAGTTAAAGAAATTAAACTCTGTTTAGTTGAACAATATTTTCAAAAGAGAGAAAAGTTATTGGCACAGCTAACTATTGTACTTGTTAATATTTTCGTATTAAAAAAATACTAGACATCCTGTAACTTGTTTGACTTTTTTGAACAATAGATACAGGTTATTTTAGCTTTCGTATTATTATATAATATTTATTTTCTTAGCTAATCAAGCTGTCATTTTTTGTCAAACACTTTTTTATTTGTCAGGGTCGTTTACTATTATTAAAAAGATTAATTAAGTTTTATTTTATTTTCAAGAGTGCAAAAAAATAACACATCAGAACCTATTATTCAAATCGAGTCGAAAGTAACATCATCCCAATTTGTACTAACAGAATTTACACCTAAAACATGTAAGTTTATGTATTTCATCTTGTTTATATTTCTGACAGATACGATGTGTGCGAAACGTAATACACAAACGTTTCGTCTTGGTTTTTAAAGAATTTTATTATCGTAAGAAATGTATTAATATTTCCTTTTTTTCCTAAACTCTGGCTTTGATTTTAAATATTCCATTATTCAAATTGAGATTTGCTGGGACACATTTTAACTGTAAATAATTTAAATGTAAACAGAAACGTATTTTGTGTATATCAAACAAAACAGGTCCAAAACACCAAACCTTGCTCCTCTTTGGAGACAGCATATAATTTGTATTGCATGTATCGTCTACACTCTGCACGGTCCTGAGGCCTGCTTAGTCGTGTAGAGTAGTTACAAAATGTCGTGGCACTCGAGATGCGCGACGCGATTTTCTACAATTTGAAAAACTTAAACGGTGCTATAATCGGGAAACTTCGATAGCAAAAATGCCACACCAAAAATATACGGCAAATGAATAAATTTAGTAATTATCGAATTTTTTAACGATTGATATCGCAACTGAATACATTTTTATTGAATGATCATTTGTAACAATTTCAATTTAGATATATATTGGATTACCTATTTCATATTTGCATTAAAATAATTTTTTTAGTTAGTAAACATAACCTAACCTGTTCAACATCAGCTGTTTTTATCAAGGATTTGCAAAAATGAAGTTTAACGTTTTCTAAACTTTTAATTACACCCAACAGATAGACAGAAAATAAGAATAACTTTTGATAAGATTTTTGGTTGTAAATCTTAGCAATCGTCGAATTCTTAAAACGCATCGTTGATCGCAGGTCTAAATATTTACATTTTTAAGAACCAACAACAGGAATCAATCAATTAGTGTCATTACATTAAAATATGTGTCAGAAGGTGTTATTTCAAATACGGCAAGTATTTATTCAGTTCACACAACTAGTTTATTGCGCCGACTAGAAAATGTGAAAAATTATTTGTTCGATACTTCTTAGATGAAGTAATAGTAGGTGTACCTACTATAAAAACTAGCATGAAGCTTCTCAACGTAATTATAATATTATAACTTGAAATACTTCTAGGACAGAACACAAATGTTAAAATAACTACTACGTTTAATGAGACCCTCCTTGTTTGATCGGAAAACATTTTTGCAGAAGTATTTCAAATTCTAATACCAATAGGTAAAATAAATCACAAATTGATAAAACACTTCAAAATGTAATTTTATTAAAATAACTACAGAAGTTTAATTAGTTAGAATCTAATTCAGTGTCGCCGTCTTTGTCACTACTGCTGTAAACAATTTTTTCATCACCTTCATCTGTATTAAAATAAAAATCAGCTCTTCGACTTCATCAATAAAACCTTCTTTTTCTAAAAATTCTTGTTCAATCTTTTCTGTATGTTTGCACACAGCTACCACTTCACGACCAATTGATTTAAATTTATTCTCTGCTAATATCTACACAAATTAAACGTAATATTATTACTCCCTACATAATTTTTAACTTGAGCCCATATTTTTTCAATTGGATTTAGCTCTGGATGGTAGGATCACAACGTTACCATCAACTTATCGATTAAATAATTTTTATGAACTGGCCGATGAAGTTTAATTTTCTCATAGAGTTCGGATTTTGTCTCACTTCGTTCAAATGCAATCCTAAGTTCGTTTAACCACTTCTGCATTTCACCTTTTTTCCAGACATATGTTGGATTAGGCTCGGCAGATATGTTGTGGAAAGATACATTATCAACCACTAACACAGAATTGGGCTCGAGACTGGGAATAACTATTTCGGTCAACCACTTAATATAATTCTTAGAATTCATGTCGTCATGATATCTCCTAAATTTAATCCCGATTTAAACATCAACAATGCATTTGGTACAAATCCTTTAGCACCACCATAATGTAACATTATTAAGCGTTATCCTTTTGAAGCAGGTGCTTTCACTCCCTTATCACTGCTGTCCATGTGAACTCGTATGTGAACTGTGCAAGTATGATTCGTCACTAGAAATGATGTTTCTGCCCTCTTTTCTGTGCTTTTTAATTTTTCTTAAAAATGTGGTTCTTTTCGCCCTTATTGCGAAAGTTTCCACCAAGACCTTCCTGTCGTCTTTAGTTTTCTGCCATTTGAAACCCACATTTTTCACAATCGATCGAAAGCTGCTTAATTTTACTCTTAAACGTATCCCTTCTTCTTGGACAGCTGCGAACACATTTTGCATTGTTGGTTTTTGTTTTTAGATATATACAAAATTGTAAATTATTCTTCTAACAATTTCTTCATCAAACTTGTCGATGGTTGATCTAGGTGATGGTTTGTTTACTGTTTTAAGAGGTGAAACAAATGTACTTCCTTCAGGCTTCGATCTGCCTTCCTGTGTAATGCGTTTAAGTGTACTTCTGAATATGACCGTTGCTTCTGCTAATCTTTTATACACACGATCGACAGGGGTAATACAATTTTTTTCATTCTCTTTCTCGCTTCATAAATTCATATAATTTATAAATAATTTCACGAGCTTGACTGTGAACAACTACTCCACTCATGTTCAAAACGTTTACTGGTAGTTTGGACAACAAATAACAATGAAGAAATAAAGTGTCTTGAAAAAGACAGATTTTATATAAAACAGAAGGAATAAACTTAAGCGGCTACGTACGAATTCAACGTGAATAAAGCGAATGACTACATTTATAAGTTGAATAGTAGTAGTAGTAGCAGTATGCTGCTTGTGTAATTTAATTGTGGACGACTCTCGTGGTATCTAGACGTAGCAGGTAAGCGGTATGTTACGGTTTGAATCAGGAATCAGAGATTCTCAAGAAAAAAAGTTCTGGGGCTGGCTTTTATAGAAACGCGAGGGAGAACGCGTTGCAAATTGTATTGAGTGGAATAGTTAGTCTTTAACATTAAGTCTTTCACGTCTTCATGTAGAAATACAGTTGTTTCAGTACGTACATACCTTCTCTATTTGATAACAGATTTTACCCTACTGTTGGTCATTCGTTGTCATAGAGAGTGGTGCAACAGCTACAGCACGAGTTTACAATTTCTTGAGAACAATGGGATACAGTATAACATTAGCACTTCTAGTGTAATAGTAAGTACAGTCGATGGTACTCTGGTGGAATGTCTTGGTCAGATTTCGTTACCGTTTACATCAAATGGTTCTACTTAATGGATTTTTCTTCTATAAGTCAAAATATTATTTTAGGAATGGTTTTTCTGTCTATATTTGTAATTAAGTTAGATTTACGTTTAAAAGCTTAAGGTACGTCCCTTTCAATCAGAGCTTGAAAACATTTATGTATCTTCTGTTGGGTTGCTTGAATTTTATGAATCCGTTACCTGTCGACAAAAAATTACGTTAGCGAAAATTACTTTAAAATTCGATAAATTAGTTTGAGGTAAACTAGGTCGAATTACATTAATTGAACATTATGTTACGGTTTTAGTTATTACCCGTAATTTTATTTCACATTTTGAGAATGTTACGTACCGGTTGGTAGGCAACACACTTTACTTTTGATATTAGTCAAAAAAGTATACTCTAGATTTACACCAAATTTCAAAAGTTTTTGATAAATATTAGGGCTACAATTGGTGGAAAAAAGAAAATTTGGAACAGGTGGTGTGATCTTTCTTTTCAGAAACGCAATTTTTGTCTAGTTAGCGTGCAATAAAACTACGTGTTAGGAATTTTTCTGTAATTTTACAAAGTTAAACATTGAAAGTTTACATTCAGTTTAAGCTGGTTATTAATTGTAAGGGTGCTTTTCGTTTGCAGTCACCTTCCACGAGTATACAAATTAAGGCTCGTTTGGGACAAGAACAGTTATTTAATCTAAGTATAGTTTACGGTATTACACTTCACTAGTCAACTCCTGGACGGAATACGGAAGACGGCTTCTACTCCCAGATAATAATATACTCCAGTCCACATTGTCTTTGGGCCAATTCTGAACAGTATACGGTCTCCTAAACGGAATGCTCCAGGTAGAGGATAGCTTCAGAGTTAAACGGCGGTGGAAATGTTTCTAAAACTAAATTATTGCAGCAGTTGGGGAAGCAGACAGAGGTTACAGTTCCCTCTTTACAAACACGGATCCTTCACCAATGATTGATGATTAAATGGCTGATTTTTAATAAATACAAGATCTCCCAATTTAATGGTTAAAATTTAAATATACGGTTACCGGTAGTAGTAAATCCTTTCTACAAATATTTACCTACATTAAATACTATCAAATTTAATCCTTGAGCCAGTATTTACTAAGATAGATTTAATTAAATAATTAAAGCTACTATTGGTTTTTACAGGTACACGTTTTCAATATTCGCAATAAATCAGAAGGAAAGGAAGATGACGGAAAGCTTGCGCCATCTATCTATATGTCGGTTCGATCGTGGTAGGACCTCTTGGAAATTCCAATTCTCCCTATGATCAGGCGCGAGCGTCGGAAATTACTTTAATTAAAAATAAATTGCTAATTCTTTAATTATCTCAATACGCTAAAATTATTGCTTAGTAAATAACGGAGAGATTGATACAACAAATTTACCACTTCCTAGATAAAAAAATAGTATACTACATAACGAGCTACGAAAATGGTAGATATTGCATAAGCGGGAATGTCGCGAATCAGGACAGACACTTTTGTGCGAGCTTAATGTACACTATTTTTCCTACGACCATGACAGTCTCCTTAATGCTTTATTGATCACAAGTTAAGCGATTACAAAATATACTTAATCTAATATTTTAAGTTTTTTATTAACAAATCATTATCATGCCCTAACAAATAGCGTAGTTCGTAATCCTTATGCATTTAAAGACGATTGCCTGAATATCTAAACTTTACAATCATAAAAGTCAAATAATAGCAGTAAGTGTGGCGACTTTGAGACCGAACTCACTGTCAGGCCGATGCCAACCTATAGTTGCTACGGTAACTTATAGAAAAGCAACGTGTGCGTGCGTGTATGTGTGCATGTGAGTGTGTGTGTGTGCATGTGTGTGTGTGTTTGTGTGTGTGCGTGTGTGAGCGTGTGTGTGGGCGTGTATGTGTTTGTATGCTTCTGTGTTTGCGTGTGTGTGTGCGTGAGTCTGCCTGTGTGCGCGCGTGTGTGTACGAGTGTGTGTGCGCATGTGTGTGCGCATGTGTGTGCGCATGTGTGTGCGCGTGTGTCTGCGTATGTGCGCATGAGTACGCGCGCGTGTACGCGCGCGTATGTGTACAAGTGTGCGTGCGCATGTGTGACAAGTGTGCACGCGTGTGTGTGCGAGTGTGTGCGCGCGTATTAGTGCGTCTGTGTGTGCGCGCGTGTGTGCTCGCGTATATGCGCGCAGGTGTGCGCGTGTGCGCGCGTGAGTGCGTGCATGTGCGCGCGCGTGTGTGCAGGCGTGTGTGCGTGTGTGTGCGTATGTTCGTGTGTGCGTGTGTGTGCGTATGTGTCCGTGTGTGCGCGCATGTGTGCGCGTGTGTGCGCGTGTGTGAGTGTGTGTGCGTGTATGTGTGTGTTTGTGCGTGTGTGCGTGTGTGCGCACGTGTGCGCGCGAGTCCGTGCGCGCGTCCGTGCGCGCATGTGTGAGCGTGTGTGTGCGCGTGTGTGAGCGTGTGTGCGTTTGTGTGCGTGTGTGTGTGCGCGCGTGTGTGCGCGCAAGAGTGTGTACGCGTGTGTTTGCGCGTACGTGCGCGCGTGTGTGCGTGTGTGTGCGCGTGTGTGCGTGTGTGTGCGTGTGTGTGTGTGCGTGTGTGTGTCCGTGTGTGTGTGTGTACGTGTGTGTCCGTGTGTGTGTGCGCGTCTGTGTGTGTGTGCTTTGCGAAGTGGTGATATCGTGGCCTAAAAGTGTAGAGTGTGTTAGTGCAGTGCAAAGACTAATATGCCAATTGCAATCATTAGAATTCAATGCTGATCATGAAAAAGTGTATGGCATGGGTAGATTTAGTGATGACTATTTAGATAATCTAGTTAATAAGTGTGGGGAAGGGATACGCCTTCGCGAGAAATACTTTAAATCGCATGAAGATGGTGTAGAATGTATTTGTTGTACAAAGCGGTTAATAGAAGACAAAGAAATAGCATTGGAACAATTTCTACACGAAATAGAAAGATACTTACCGAATTTGGAGTCATCAGATGACGACTCACCAAGTGAAGAAGGTATGCATTAATGAGTCCAAAAACGTAGTGCATTATTTATTAGTATGCCACCGCACACAGGCATGCGCGAAAAGGAGAATGGGAACGATTATCTAGAGATGCGGCACGATTTAAAAAAAGAATAGATGACTGTAGTAATATACTTTCACCAATTCTCGAAAATCACCACCGTCAGTGTGTGTATGCCAAACGTTTTAGTAGTATGTAGTGTTCTATGTATATGTACACGATAATACTAATAAAAGGTTGAAATAAAAAAGATGTATTTATTACATGATATTACAATATATATAGAATTAAGCGTAAACAACGTATTACACAATGTCTTTATTAGAAATCCAGGAATTGTGAGAATTATCAAAACCCAACCACTTAACGAGAGATTTATTTCCTTGACGTCGGATTACACGTTCAACTAGGTCAATGTCAGGATGTTTAACACTTTGGAGTTCCGTCTCATAAAACCGGCCTTGAATCTCTTCATCTCGACTATCGCGTAATGTGTAGGTAATTTAACTGCTGATAGACTTCGTAACTCCAATTAGGTGTGTAACCCTTAGAGAATATGCTTCTATGATTGCTAATGCGCACATGCTCCCCTACTGCAAATTTAGGAGTTTTATGATGAAGAACTTTCTGACATTTTAAATGTTGTAAAATATCTACAGTGTTCTTTTCGGTTACATCTACCGGTTTGTATCCGGTTGTTCTATGCTTTCTTGAATTATAATCGGCGACAATGTGAGGCAAGATTGATAGCTACTTATAGGATCCTTGCGTGCTGAATCTTTTCCACATTATTTCTTTAAGGGTGCTATTTACACGTTCGACTATGATACTTTTCAAGATGGAATAACTACTGTAATGATTGATATTGAATTTTTTAATTACTTTTTTAAATTCTGCATTATTGCAATCCAGATAACATTTTATCCATTACATCCGCGACTAGTTTACCATTGTTGCGTTTGATGGGGAAAGCCCAGATATATTTAGAGAAGACATTAATTATTACTAAAATGTATCGAAATCCTTTATTCGCCCGAGCATAAGGTATCATTTCGACTAAATCGGCTTGAAAGAGATCATTTAAACCTTTTAGTACTACACAACGCCGCAGAAAATTTGTCCTTGCTGGTTTGTGCAGTTCTTCAACAACATCGGCTTTACTCATTCTTTTTTGCTTTGGATTGTAGTAGAATCTCTATGATGAATGATTGTTCTTTCGTAAATTTGACACGTTCTGAAATTATAGGTTGAATCACAGCTTCCTTGTGAATAGTTTTACTAATTAGAAACAGCGGTGTCGTATATAGTAGATCATCCACTTGAAGATGAATAACTCGAGGTGACCACATACAATGCACTATTGTACCCTCTGTATAAGGAAACAAATATTTACCATCGATACCCAATGGAATATCTACTGTTTTCTTATGCAATAAACCTTGTAAGGTAAAATAAGTTTCGTAATATATATCACTTTGTTTCGTAGCATCACTGTGCGTGGCATCACTGAGATGATGAGTAATATGTTTCCCAAATTTATCCACTGTCATTTGTTGATGAAGATGTCTGCCAAATTTATCTATTACTTATACTTTATTACTTTTGATTTACGTAGTTCATCAATTATATATACTACTTCGTTGTGATTGCTAGTATTTCCTGCCGACATTGATCCTAATAATTCCCTTAGCCAATCTACTAACTTATTCGGGTTATTCCAAGGTACAAATTCAATAGCTTTGTTATTGTATCGCAATAGTTGCATGCCACCATCTTTTTTGGAAATAGATGTTGTTCGAGATCTTGTGGTTGGAGGGGCAATAAATGATATGTCTGACCGTTTTCTAGGTTGAAGTAATGGTTTAATGATATTTCTTACTATTAGTTCCGCGGATTTGGTCTGCCGGGTTATAATTACGTCGGGCAGCATTAGTACGACGCAATACGTCATTGTATTGCTGCAGATCACTCTTTTTGTACCCCGCAGGAATTTTTTTAAAAAAGTAGTTCATATAATCCCGGTGTTCCTTCATAGTCTAGGGAGGATCTATCAGGAAGAGCGATACGAAAATTTTTACCAACAAGGTCTAGTTCAGCATCACCAATAAAAAATTTCTCTTCTTCCGGAATGAAATGTACGCCATATGTTAAGTCGTACTCGTTTTCTGTATCTCTAAATATACCTTCAACATAGTATTTAGCTAATCCTTCGTACTGATTTAGATAGTCTTCAAAGGCTGGGTGAGATCCAGCAGCTAACAGTTCGGATTTCAATGGTTATAAAGTAGGAATTTCCACATCATCATCGTGAGTGGTATCAACAATTACAGTTTCCTGTAAAGGTTGCGGGAACACGAGTGCGTGGGGATTTCCGTAATCCAGATGTTTTAGGTGTATGATGTAAAAAAACTTCTGTTTCTTGTGCAATGGGTTCATTGTTGACAGCTTCTGGTGTAAGGGGTTCAGCTTTGATGACAGATCCACCTTTCTTAGTAATCAATTGCTGTAAGGGTTGTGTGATAGGTTTAAAGTGTGCTTCTATTGCACATTCTGTAAGAGCGGTATCTTCTTTCAAACTAGCATATTTTTGTTGCACACTCTTTCAAGCATGCAAAATGTCTTGTACTAAGCGCTCCTTCATTACGATTGCATATGTTCAGTACTGCTACCATATTTATAATGCGATGAAACAGTCAAATCTCTTACGGTAACGACCTGTATTAACATCGCTTTCTTTATCAATAACTAGAAAACCGAATTTGTCTCGCCAGCAACAGGAACATAAATCTTTAAACCTATCAAAGGACATATCAACATTAACGTGATCATAATACATTAGTGTGATCTTATTGAAAAAGAACAAATAAATTAGCATTATCACGTATAAGCTGTAATAGGAAGAAAAGAGGTTCAGGGTTAATTAATACCTTAATAAATAAATTACCTGTGGAGTTGCATATACCTGGGTACAGATACTGCGGACCGGGTACCCGTTTACAAAAACGACTAGCTCGCGCGACAAAGGTATTAACGAGTTGGACAAAGCCTGTAAAGAACACGATATTGCATACTCCCAGTCAAGCGATCTAAGACAACGACACATAGCCGATAAGACTTTCCAACAAAAAGCTTGGAATAGATTTCGTTCCTCAAACGCTACATTTGGAGAAAGGGCAGCTGCATTAACCATAGGGGAGGTACCACCACCCTTACCATGGGCTCCTTAATATTGGGTCTCCGATTTTCTGAGCTCGGTAAGGGCTGCCGGTTACCTTTTCCATCATCCTTAATCTATTCTCATCCTTATTCTTCCTTCTCGCCCTCACTGCCTTCCTATCGGATTAAAAGTCCCAAATTAAAAAATAAGATGGCTGTGGTTTCTAGGGTTATAAATTCCGGACGTAAAATCCTGCCCCACTCGGATGTCCGGGAGGGCAGGGCCCAAGCGACCTCGGTCATCGAAAGTATCAACTTTGTGATTCACTACTGCAACATCCGCGGTATCAGGTCTAATCTCAATGCTATTCACCAACATCTTGAACAATTACAACCTGATATATTGTTTCTATCTGAAACACAAGTCTCCTCGGAAAGCTCCGAGTCACCCGACTTGCAATTTCCTCAATACCATCTTCACTCTAACTTTCGATATAAAGGAGGCGTATGTGCCTACATCAAGGACAGAACTGCTTGCAAGAGGGTTTCTTCCTTAGAAAATAAAAATTAAACATTTAAACATTCTGGTCCTAATTTTGTGAAATTCTACTGTTGCATTTATAGGTCTCCTAATGACAGCAACTTTCAAGACTTCTTCGATTACCTTAGTACGAAAGTTGACTATCTCCTGTCTCAGTTTCCATCTTGCGATATCTCATTTGTAGGCGATTTCAATGTTCATAACTCTAATTGGCTTCAATTTTCATCTACTACAAATCCCGCTGGTCATAGTGCAGAAACATTTGCTATTTCATGTGATCTCACACAAATGATTTCTGAACCCACAAGAATCCCTGATAACCCTAACCATACTCCACATCTTCTAGATCTCTTTCTTACATCAAACCCTCTTGTTTATAAAACTTCCGTTCTTTCGCCTTTAGGTCTTTCCGACCATTGTCTAATAAAAATCATTTCTACTGTACCTAATTCTACTGTTGTTCGCAAAACCGATAGAACCTTGTGGTGTTTAAAGTCAGCTCGATGGAGTGATTTACGGGATTTCTTTGCAACCTTTCCATGGCGTGAATATTGTTTTAAGTCGTCCTCTTCTTCGGACATCGCTCTTTCAGTATCTGAAGTCATCCTCATGGGAATGGAGTTATACATTCCGAAAAAACAGTACCGTGTAGGTCATTCACGTTCCCAACCCTGGTTCAATAAGGCTTGCTCTGATGCAATATCTTTAAAAAATAAATGTTAGATTAAATGGAAATCTAATAAATCGGTTGACAGTCATGTAGAATACGTTGGTGCTAGAAATATCTGCAAAAGTATCATCACTAAAACTAAAAAGTTGTTCGAACAACGAAAATTCAATGAACTAGCTACATCTCCTTTAGGCAGTCGTAAATTTTGGTCTTTAGCAAAAGCCATTAGTAAAAACTTTCGAACATCTTCATTTCCCTGCGTGACATCTATTGACGGATAGGTAGTTGCTGATTCTGTAGACAAAGCCAACGTTTTTGTGGATTTGTTTGCATCAAACTCGTGTCTCAATGATTCTGGAAAAGATGTGCCCCTAGTCAACTCTTCTTCATACCTTATGAAACCAATTCATTTTCGGTACAAGCTCTTGGAATCGATCATCAGTAGGCTTGATCTCAATAAGGCGACTGGCCCAGACGGTATCCCAGCTATTGTTTTAAAGAAATGTTCCCCGAACTAGTACCAGTCCTATCTAAGCTCTATACGATCTCTATATCTTCTGGGGAATTCCCTTCATCATGGAAGTTAGCAAATGTTCAACCTATTCCCAAAAAAGGTGATAAGACCGATCCCTCAAATTACAGACCAATTGCCATCACTTCCATTTTGTCTAAAATCATGGAAAAAAACCATCAATCAGCAACTGCTCACGTTCCTTGAAACTAACAAACTCCTTAGTGACCACCAATATGGGTTTAGGCAAAGTCGTTCAACAGGCGATCTTCTTTCTTATGTGACCCAAGTTTGGAACAATACAGTAGAGCAGTCCGGTGAAACAGTTGTAGTCGCTTTAGATATCTCAAAGGCATTTGACCAAGTTTGGCATAAGTGTTTACTTGCCAAACTCACCTCGTTTGGGTTAAATGATACGCTCATCAACTGGGTTTCTAGTTTCCTTGATAAAAGACGAATACGTGTCGTAGTTGATGGCTTTTTTTCAAAAGAAGTTAGCATTAACGCGGGCGTACCACAGGGATCCGTTATAGCGCCTACACTTTTTCTGCTGTACATAAACGACCTTATTTCTTCAACAACTAACCCCATCCATTGCTTTGCTGACGATAGCACTCTTCACTGTAGTTCATCTCAGTCTACTCATAGTGATAATCCACCTTCCATGTCAAGAAATTAAAGCTGAAATGGCAAATTCAATCAACAAAGACATTAAACGTATTCTCGAATGGGGAAGCAATAATCTAGTTAAATTTAATGCTAACAAAACTCAGTGTTGCCTTATGTCCGCCAAAAAAGATCGATCATTTCCTGTTGTAAGCATGAATGGCTCAGTTCTTAAGTTTTCAGACTCTATTACTCTGTTGGGTATGACTGTATCTTCAAATCTCTCATGGGTTGACCATCTTCTGTCAGCTACCAAAACAGCTGCTCGTAAAATAGGCTTTTTGTACAGATCTAAGCAGTACTTTACCTCTCGACAACTCCTTCTGCTGTATAAGGCCCAAATTCGGCCTCATCTGGAATATAATTCTCACCTTTGGGTTAGTGCTCCCCAATACGCTGTCGATATCGTTGATCGTATTCAAAAGAGAGCGATTAGGCTTATAAATGACCCGTCCTTAACTTCTCACATACAGTCCCTTGAGCATAGAAGGATGGTTTCAGTTCTTTATTTGTATTATCGTTATTACAACGGCTATTGTGCTGGTGAATTACATTCTTTGATACCATCTCCGGCTATCTTTGCGAGAAACACTCGGTTCGCTCATTCACATCATCAGTATGCAGCACAAATCTCCACTTGTCGTACCAAACGGGCGCAATCCACGTTTTTCTACACGGCTCTGGAATGATCTCCCTAGTTCCTGTTTTCCTCTCACTTATGATATGAGAAAAAAGGTAGCTGTTCATAGGCATCTATTGGCAATTCATTATCCCTCTATCCATCCTCCTAAGTGTTCCTGAGTGCTTTAGCACGACAGGCCTTATTTAGCCTGTTCAGGTCCACAATCATAAAAAAAAAGCCAGAATAATGAAAGGAAAACGGAAAATGGGAATGCTGGGAATGGGAAGCAAATCACGGCGAACAAAGCGTTCTCACAGACCAATTTCGTTTAACAAAGTAGTACTTCTAGCGCGACGTCGTGTTGGTGGTAAACCTCGATCATCTTTAACATCTACAATACTGCAAGCCTTAAGCGCTCTAAAAGACAAAAAAATCATGTCACCCAAGAGCAAAATATTACCTATACCAAAACGAGGGGGGTTCATACCTCTTATTCCCCTATTTGCTGCATTAGGAGCCTTAGGTTCGTTAGGTGGCGGTGCAGCTGCAGTTACAAAAGCGGTTACTGACGCAAAAGCTACGACAAAAACGTTAGAAGAAACCAAACGACACAATCAAGCAATAGAAGCAGCAACCTTAGGAAAAGGTTTATATCTAAAACCATATAAACGAGGTTTGGGCATATATTTATAACCGTATTCAAAAAACTCCCACTGAAGCTACCACGCCACGTCTTAAGTAATGTTGAGCTATCAAAATTTGTTGAGCAATTAAAGATTCCCTACTTTAGAGGGATAAGCTACCTACACGAATCCGTAGGGATGAATGTGGTATCGTGAATCTGGATAATCAAACTAATAAGGGAACACACTGGACAGCGTACATTAAGCGTAATAGACATATAACATATTTTGATAGCATAGGACATATTAAACCACCATTTGAATTAGTCCACTTTTTTAAAAGTGATGGTAGCAGAAACACAATTGATTATAACTTTAGTAAAGTCCAAGATTTCAATACATACAACTGCGGCCATTACGATCTTACGATTTTTATATAACTGTTCGTTCTGATTGTCAGTAGTGGTTACGTGATCGTGATGTCGTACACATTTACCTTTACCGGTAAAATCTGTATCCTGCAAGCCACATTTAATCCACCGATTTTTCTTGATAATGAGTCGGAATATGTAATGGAGTTAACTAGTTTTAAATCGTTCAATACTATACAAAACGTTACTTCAAAGAATAACCAACTCTTATTTGGAAAAGGTAAAATTACAATACCACCAGGAACATACGAAATCGCGGATGTGAACAAATATATTAATGAGACAGTGAAGGAATCGAGAGGATTTATTAATTTACGAGCGAATAATAATACTATGAAAGCATGCATGAAAGCAACCCATAACATTAGCTTCAATGTCGAACATTCGATAGGGCCTATGCTAGGCTTTAATAAAACTGTTTACCAGGCTCACAAAGTGCATACCTCTGATAACCCTATTAGCATTATCAAAATTAACTCATTAATTATTGAGTGCAACATAACAAGTGGTAGCTGTAAAAATGCGGAGTCATCACACATAATTCATCAATTCTTCCCTCGTCAATTTTAACAGAGAAGTCATAACGATAGGACTACATTTAAAGAAAATATGGTGACGCGGTATAATGCATGTGCATGTAACCAGTGCAAAGCAAACTATAAAAGAGTGAAGTGTGGAAAGGGTAGTCAGTAAGCGTTCAGCGATCAAAGCGTTGACAGCGCAGAACAAAGCATTCTTGGAGAGTCTCGGGTTTACAGTACTACAATGAGTGTATTAAACGTTAACGAAAAAGTTACTTTTGATAATGCTATAGTCAATTCCGAATTGCACACCCATCAACCATATACTACGAGATTTGGAAACAATTATGAAATCAGGATACCCATTCAGGAAGACATGTGCACCCTACCATCAGAAAGTTCTGTTTATGTAGAGGGAAGATCGTTGGATGGCACTGTCTCTAATACCGCAAGGTTCGTTAATAATGGTATCACATTTTTATTTAGTGAAATTAGATACGAGATGAATGGAATAGTGGTAGATTCCGTAACTAAGGTGGGGTTAACGTTAACAATGAAAGGATTAGTATCATTGACACCCAATGATCTTGCCCGTCATCAAAATGCCGGTTGGTTTCCTACATCAAACAGCACACTAACAAATGAGCAAGGGTATTTTAATGTCTGTATAACTTTGCGAATGCTGCTCGGCTTTGCTGAAGATTATAATAAAGTGGTTTCGAACATTAGACAAGAACTTGTATTAATTCGTAGTAACATTGATACCGATGCAGTAATTTCAACTGTAGACGAAGCATTAAAAGTCAACATAGATAAGATTTATTGGAAAGTTCCACATATCGTTCCAGCATTAGCGGAGGAATTGGCGTTAACGAAATACATTGATAAAAATGTGAATACTCCAGTAGCATTTAGAAGTTAGGAAACCCACATATATCGCGCTGTACCAACAACAGATAAGCATACATGGGTAATCAAAACATCTACTAGTATTGAAACACCGAGATACATTATTATAGGATTTCAAACTGAACGAGAGAATAATGTTATGCAAGATACGAGCAGATTCGATAAATGTGCGCTAAATAATATTCGGGTGTTCCTTAACACGGACCGTTACCCGTACGACAATTTAAACGTTAATTATGATAATAACTGCTTCGCTACGTTATATGAAATGTTTGCTAAATTCCAACTGTCATATTACCAAAGAGATGGACAACCCTTGCTCACCCCTACTCAATTTACAATGGTTGCACCACTGATGGTGGTCGACTGCTCAACTCAAAAAGAAGCATTGCACTCTAAAGCAGTAGTTCTACGTGTAGAGTTCGAAACATCATTCAACATAGCCGCCAATACGATATCATACTGTGTGATACTCCGTGATCGTTTAGTTACGTACAACGTGTTAACCAAAGCAGTGCGACAGTTGTAATACAATGCTCGTCATCATCGATGTGCCCTTTATAATGGAACACAAATTGCACATATTTTTAAATCACCGTACCCCTGGCATACGCAGGGAGTCGCCGTCAAGCTACTTGGTTAATGCATAATGAACACTGTATAAAATGGGAAGAGGGACATACACCACCACATCATTTTCGACGAATTCTCACGAGATTGATTCAACCAACAGGTTCAATCTATGTCAAGGGTAGACAAAAAACTGACTACATCAGAAAGTTTGTGACCCGGGCTGTAATTGAACTTGAGGAACACCCAGCTTTGCCTGCTTTGCAACCCGTTTGTTACTATCATTGGCAAGCATTATGTCACTGCGCACTGTCTAATCTATACTATTTGTATGATACATATGTTATGCAATAAGTCCTGTACACTTTTTTTTAATAAAAAACTATTAAATAATCACTCTATTTATTTCTCTATATATCACACAATATGTACATCATATATATTCTCTCAATAAGGAATTAGTATATACTATTAACATATTCCACAAAAAAAGGTACTGCATGACGTACTCATAGTATTAATAGTAGTTTCATTTGTAGTGTATATCTAGTATTAAGAAACATTTATCTATTTTTACAATAATTAATTATGTATTATTTCTAAAGCATATTTATGTCACAACTAGGTCAATATTACAAATTATAATCATGCTGAATAGAATAAGTTCTTATTGCAAGAAAAGTCAGCTCTTTTTAAATTGTAACATGACATAGATAATAGGTTATAAATATAGCTCCATGAAGCATAAGTAAATCAGTTCAGTTCATCCATCACCAATCAATAGTTATTAAGATACTCGTAGTGTTAGAGTACTAGTGAAGTGTAGGTTAGAATATGTAATAATACTCACATCACGTATTAACAATAAATATGTATAACAATTGGAGTCTGTACTCTTCACGTCACCTAAAGTAGTTATCACATGGCGATCCCGGCCAGTTCCTACTAGAAGGAAAGATGGAAGAAAGGATGAAAGAAAAGAATATATATATATATATATACACACACACTGTGTCTTGAATTTCTGGACATACGGAATTCCCATGTTAAAATAAACTATTGTAAATATTGGATCCCCTAATTATTTTACAGTAAAATGTCAAATGTAAAACTTCTTAAGGAAAAAAGGCTGCTTCTTATGTTACAATTGTATTTACATTTGGTTCATCCGATTTCGAGAAATTTAGGAAAAACTTAAGGGCTTTTTTGTAACTGGTCAAGGTTGCTAACAATAATTATTAATTGTCATTGTAAATCATTCATTGTTCAAAAACAATTCATTCATCATTAAAACTTTATTTGGGACAGATCATTACTTTTTAAAGAAAAATTTGTTTATAAAAATGAATTATTACACCATTGAAGAATATTGTTTAGCTGCAAACGGAGATTTATTTGAACACTTGATCAAATAGTAGAAATGATGATTTTTTGTTATTTATTTTCCAATTTTCATAATTAATTTGTTTATTTAGAATATCATCTTCTTGTGTATAACAGACTTATTTTATTTGTGCTCCTTATTGTATTTATCCTGACACTTACATGGCTTATTAACGTTACCGGTTACGAAAAAGCCCTTAAGTTTTTCCTAATTTTCTCGAAAACGGATGAACCAAATGTAAATGAAATTGTAACATAAGAAGCAGACTTTTTTCCTTACGAAGTTTTACATTTGACATTTTACTGTAAAATAATTAGGGGAGCCAATATTTACAATAGTTTATTTTAACATGGGAATTCCCTATGTCCAGAAATTCAAGAGACACAGTTCAAGAGAACGCTTATTTCGCAAATACGCATGATAACAATAACGAGGACCTTGAAAGTAAAATAGATCATAATCCGGAAGACATTAGAAACCAGTTTTTTCGAGTCAGCGAAATGTAGTACCGACGCTGCAATTATAAGTATGAATGGAATAAATTACGTACAACTGAAATATCGAGAAAATGACTTAAATTTTCTTATCGACACAGGCGCAACAATTAGCGTTTTATTTAAAAATTACGTTCAGAAGGACGAATACATAAATTCAAATCAAAATATAACAATTAATGGTATTACAGGTTCCATCAAAGCTCATGTTGCCGTAAATTTAAATTTAAACATTAAAAACTTTTGCTTACAACACGAATTTTATATATTACATCAGTTTGCAGACAATATTCATGGAATTCTGGGAAGTGATTTCTTCACAAAATTTTCAGCTCACTTAGATTACGAAAAATTTTTGTTTTCATTTTATGTGCAGTCTAATTATGTTTCTTTAAGTATGCAATCCATGCACGATTGCTGCATTTTAATACCGCCTCGTTGCGAAGTTATTACGTATTTTTCGGTTAAATGTGTAGATGATTGCGTTGTTATGAATGATGAAGTATGTGAAGGTGTGCATGTAGCTTCTACTATAGCTAAACCAATAGATAGTTTTATCCCCGTTAGGATAATCAATACGAATGACGAGGAAATTAGAATAAAAAACTATAAACCAAAAATCAAGACATTAGATAAATTTCATGTATGTACTTACCAACATAAAACGACAACGGTTAATCGAGTACACAGAGTTTTAAAATTAATAGACTTCGAGTCATTAAATCAAGAAGAGCACGACTCTATACAAAAATTTTTTACTAAATACGCGGACATATTCCAATTAGATGACGGCATACTCGGGATAACAAATATGTCAACACAAAAGATTCATTTTAAACAAGACACAGTTCCAGTATATGTTAAGCCCTACCGCTTACCTCATACACAAAAAGACGAAATCAGCAGACATATAGGCAAATTATTTAAAGACGGAATAATTGAAGAAACCAGATCGGATTGGTCATCTCCGTTACTAATCATTCCTAAAAAATCAGATAGATTAGGTGAGAAAAAATGGCAAATGGTTATAGACTATCGATTATTAAATAGACTTGTTGAAAACGATAAATTTCCTTTACCCTGTATTACCGAAATTTTAGAATCATTATCCGGTGCAGTTTATTTTTCACATTTGGATTTAGCGCAAGATTATCATCAAGTACCTTTGCACCCCGACAGTAGCCCGTGCCCAGCATTTACTACAGCTACTGGTCAATATCAAATGACGAAGTTACCAATGGGATTAAAAATTAGTCCTAGTGCATTTTCAAGAGTGAGGACAATTGCTATGTCAGGATTAAATTATGAGTCGTGTTTTATTTATTTGGATGATATTATTGTTTTTGGACGAAATCTATTGCATCATAATCAATATTTAGTAAAAGTATTGCAACGACTACGTAATGTAAGTTTTTAATTAAACCCAAGCAAGTGTACCTTCCTTCAGAAGGAACTTTTGTATTTAGGCCATGTCATTTCATCGGCGGGTGTTTTGCCCGACCCAGACAAACTAGCCGCTATAGAAAACTATCCAGTACCAACAGACGCCAAGGCTACTAAACGTTTCGTCGCGTTTGATAACTATTATCGGAAATTCGTAAACAACTTTGCTGATTTAGTAGAACCTTTAAATCGTCTAACGCGAAAAAATTCTATTTTTAATTGGACTTCAGAATGTCAAAACTCATTCGATGCTTTAAAAAACTTATTGGAGCACCCACCTATTTTACAATTTCCAAATTTCGGGAGCGACAACCGTTTTATTCTTCGTACTGATGCTTCAGGCCATGCTCTGGGAGCCGTATTGTCAAATGGGAATGATAATCCTGTTGCTTATGCTAGCAGAACTTTGAATCTTGCCGAACGTAATTACGCAATCATTGAAAAGGAACTCTTAGCAATTGTGTGGGCTGTTAAACATTTTAGGCCATATCTATACGGTAGACAGTTCGACATTTATACTGATCACCGTCCCTTGGTATATTTGTTTGGAATGACAAATCCTTCTAGCCGACTTACAAAATTTCGACTTACATTAGAGGAATATGACTTTACTGTATATTATGTTAAAGGAAAAGAAAATGCTCCAACTGATGCCCTTTCTCGAATTTGTCTTGAGTCTCGCGAACTTAAACAACTTTCTAGTAAGGTGATTCACCACATTAACATTATGATACGTGCTCAACTTAAGCAGCAACGTGCTTTAGAGGACGAAACTGACGATTTTACGGACAATAGGATTGATCACCCTGGCATCGTAGAATTGCTTAAATACCCAAATAATTCTGTACTAGTACAACCCTTAAAAGACGACTTTAAAATGAACAATCAAGATAATAAATTGTTTAAAAATGCACACGCATAATTTATACTAGTGACACTTCTTCATCAACGTCTGCATACGGTGCAACGTTGAGAGATTTAGTCAAGTATTGTAAAATAAATGGCATGCAAATGATATGTATAATGAAAGAAGATTTAAACTGCGTAGTTAATCAAGAAAAAAGAGGAATTATTGAAGAAATAATTAAAAATAAAGAGGAAATCATAGCGATGGGTATACAAATATCTATAGTACCAAATTTAACTCTTATTACGGATCCACAGGATCAAAAATTAATACTTAATGATTATCACACGTTACGTACCGGAGGTCATGCGGGTATGAATCGTATGTATCACAATATTAAACGAACTTATTATTGGCCAAAACTTAGACAAGATGTAGAAACTTACGTTCGACGTTGTGACGATTGTCAGCGATACAAGCATTCGATACCGTGTAAAGAACCAATGAGTATTACAACCACTGCTACTTCCGCATTACGGAAAATATTTATCGACTTGGTAGGACCACTCCCACCAGATAATCAAAATAATAAATATATTTTAACATTACAATGCGAATTAAGTAAATTTGTTGAAGCATATCCTTTACCAAACAAAGAAGCGCATACGGTCGCTTCTGCATTTGTTACTAATTATATTCTTAGGTATGGTGTTCTGTACGAATTGGTCACGGACCAGGGAAATTTATGGTAAGTACTTTTAAAGAAATTTGTAAATTATTGCACATTCGACAACTAAATTCAACTGCGTACCACCATGAAACTTTAGGCGCATTAGAAAATTCACATAAAACATTGGGTGCTTACCTTCGCATCCATATGGCCAAGTATCCAGGCTCTTGGGGTACTTGGGTACCTTTTTGGTGTTTCGGTTTTAATACTACCGTACATTCTGAAACACGCTATACGCCGTATGAACTTGTTTTTGGAAAACTTTGTTTAAAGGATCGTATGAAGTGGTGGCAGATAATAGCCCGAATATAGTTATTAAGGTAAATGATAAGTTGATTACAGTGCACAAAAATAGAATTAAGCCTTATTACAATTAGTATTATAAATTTCTTTCTAGATTATAAAATTTTTCTTATTTTCAGATTTTAGGTATTTAATTGTAAGTTGTTTATTTTAAATGCGAAAAAAATTGTAAAATTTGAGATTTTCAATTTGTTTTTTTCCACCGGGGAAGGTGTAGTGTATATTTAGTATTAAGAAACATTTATCTATTTTTACAATAATTAATTATGTATTATTTCTAAAGCATATTTATGTGCTGAATAGAATAAGTTCTTATTGCAAGAATGGTCAGCTCTTTTTAAATTGTAACATGACATAGATAATAGGTTATAAATATAGCTCCATGAAGCATAAGTAAATCAGTTCAGTTCATCCATCACCAATCAATAGTTATTAAGATACTCGTAGTGTTAAGAGTACTAGTGAAGTGTAGGTTAGAATATGTAATAATACTCACATCACGTATTAACAATAAATATGTATAACAATTGGAGTCTGTACTCTTCACGTCACCTAAAGTAGTTACCACCTGGAAACCCTGAGGACCACATATATCACACATTATGGAGAGACTATATATCTAAACCTAGCAAGTGTCAGTATCCAAATTATTTTTCTCACCCTGTGACTCAAGCAACTACATTTACTTAGCAATCTCTAGTAGCTGACTCAAAGGATCCACATTCTCCAATTCCGAAATGATATAATGCCCCGAGGCTAACGTTGTACATGTATCACATACTTGATACCGCTTGTCATCCTAGGACGTAAAGCCAATTTTGTTTAACATTTCTGTATATATATATATATATATATATATATATATATATATATATCTCATATAAAGTTGATCTAAACACGAACATTTTACACATTACTGTTTTATCGGATGCCTCTGCAAGAGCTTTGTAATCTACCCCCGTCAACACTTTTTGAATGACAATTTTCTTAACACCTTTAGCTTTCTTAACCACTTCATTATCAGCAAGCTTTAAACAGTATGATTTGGATCCTGCACCATAAAAAGATTGGATCGCTTTCCCTACTCGTCTTTCATTCGTTCGACGACAGAAGTGTTAGTAGGAATACCATGCAACTCGTTTTGATAGTTGGATGTGTCATATTCATCAAAATTATTCCTAATATGTGCGTACACATCAGCAATCGTTATCTCACCACTTAGCGAGTCGGTATCCGTATACAACAATGATACGTTAGTACCATAATGCCTACGTAAGATGTCATAGAAAAAGCTATACATTATGATTTTGGAAAGATCTGAAATACTAAATCCAACATATACGGGTTTGTCATACATAACTGCCTGTTTCGACAATTCCACCGCAAATAAGTTGTCAGTGAATTTAATTAAGTTCTTAAATTTAGGTTTTGCGACGTACCGTGCTAGCCCTAACCGACGACCATTATTTTTCCAATGCGTTAATAGTTTGATAACTCTTCTTTTGTCCACATTCTCAATTGTTTTCCCGAAGACACCATTGTTCATGTATTTAAAGAAATCCTTTTCAAACTTATTCTTTGCTTGATTTCGGAGAGATGTATTAAGGTCTACGTATGGTATTAACTAAGGAGTTTGCCGAAAGCGTAAAACCCTATGAATACGAGTTACAAGTAAACCGTGCTCTATACATTGTTTCAAATATCGGTAATGTAAAACGTAGTTCGTCTTATCACACAAGTTAGGAATTAAATTCTCCTCCTGGGAATGTGGTACGCAGATCATTTCAGGGCAAAAAGGATAGTCATTGTGTTCGTCATGCAGGTGGTGTGGATATTTTATATCGACCTCCAGTATAAATCCAACATCATCCTCATCATTAATCTTCAGTACATCAAAGTTCTGTATTTCATCTTGAGTTAACCATCGTGTGGAAGGTATTGCCGCATACTCCACCCATACAAGTTCGTGGCGTCCAAATACTGTAAAACACGGGTTGATTAGGGACATAATTTGGAACAAACTAGTTGTTAGCAATGCTTCTCCGCTTAATACACGTGCTCACTCCACCACGAATACCTTTCTTAATAAAATGGTACATATCCATATCAGGCAATAATTCTAGCTCTACTTTTGTACATTTCAACATGGTATCCCATGCCAATTCAGGTAAGGTAACATACTGTGCCGGTTCTAACCCATATACCGCCATACATAACCGCCTAAAGTTTTCAAACACATCAGCCAACAATAACACATCTGATTTTAAATAAATATCAGCATAATCACCTAATGTATTACACTTAAAGTGATCCCATACCAGTAGGACGCGGCAGTATTCGTCATCGAAAATATTTTCATCACGCATTTTATCGTAGAATTTGTCATAGGATGGTATCGTGACATCATTCAATTTACTAAAACTATCTACGTACGCATAGGGGAAATTACCTTTCTTTCTCATTAAGCTAAAGGCATGATCGTTACTAAATATTGTATGCGCAATTGTGTGTGCGTGTTAGTGATTAAGGGCCGGTTCTGGACCAGCTGAAGGTCACTCGCCCTCTGGCGTGGAAAATGTAAGCTTTTGGATGTCTTCAAGGTCAAACTTTTTGCAATGTCACCATCCTCATCATATTACAAGGTCGCTTTGCGGTCAAACGTTTTGGCGGGAAATTTGTTTGTCAAGGTTAGAAGCTAAAAATAGAAATTGCAATGTCATCATATTACAATTCTTAGAAGTCTAAAAATGGAGTGGTCAAGGTCAAAGATTATTGACCTGTAGGGGTATTGTATGACATTTCTTAGTAGTATAAAAATAGAATCAATTCATGGAAACAAGAAGAATGCGAGTTGTTGTCTATGCTAAAAAGTAGACCAAGGTCAAATTGTGCTTATATTGACTAAATTGAGTCAAGGTGAAATAATTTACTAAACTAAAAGTAGGTGTGTATTTAACAAGTTTAAACATGTTGTCATAGGTACTTAAGTCAAGGACACATTTTTATGATATAAACCACAGCGAGGTGTGTTGAGATCAGTCAGTTAGCAACTTGTAAATGTTAAACATGGAATTAGCAAGGTTAAATCAAAGCACCCATTGAAAACTTTTTAAAACTGCATGTGACCTTGAGATATCAAAAAGGTATAAAGTGATTAATGTGGCAGTAATTAATACTAAGTATGGTGAACCTA
The DNA here is from genome assembly GCA_036346205.1 of Vesta saturnalis. Classification (NCBI taxonomy): domain Eukaryota; kingdom Metazoa; phylum Arthropoda; class Insecta; order Coleoptera; family Lampyridae; genus Vesta; species Vesta saturnalis. The sequence continues at coordinate 2,632,648 of JARFJB010001404.1, forward strand.
TAGTGATAGAAACGGATGATTTTAAATGAACATTACCTCAACGCTTTTATGAGTATTTGAAAGAAGAAAATCGAATGGAAGGATTTAAAACGCAGCTAAACACGAGGAATGTCTTCATGAGCAGTTTGGGTGCAGTCGGGAAAACAACAAACATAACATTTAGTTTTTAATAGTAGTGTCACAACCCCACCCACATGATTTAACTAAAATCATTTCTTAAACAGCGTTTAGTCCTAGTGCAATTGCAAGCAAGTACAGTCGTTATAATGCAGGTACCAATAACATCATTTCTGGAACGATCCAAACTCAGTTCACCGTTATATATGGAAACCCACATAGTTGCAGTGACAATATGAATAACAATTTTACCTTGTGTTGTTGGTGCTGTCAAAATAGTGATGGTGGTAATACAAGTAAAAATGAAGAGAATCATGATGAAGGTTATTCTGCTAACACTGACAGGCAGCCGTATTATTTATCTGAAATGTATAAACAAGCAGGTAATGAATGCTTAATCGATTGTATTTATTATAAACTATCGAGCGATACTCATCATTCAAAACATATGGAAATTGGATACAGTACGCACCTCAAGCTTGCACCAGTAGTGCGTATTGGGTGTGCTAATTGTGATCAAAGCGATAATGTAGTTTTGGATATGAAGAAATGGAATGAGCTTCTAAGATGGCATTCATATGTAGAAATACAATTTTTCCGATCGCAAGAAATTGAAAATAAAATGAACTGGTCAAATGTAAACGAAGAAGAAGATATAATCTATGATCAACATTATGAATCTCTATCTAGCAATCTTGGTATTTATTGCAATTGGGAATTGATTGAAGGATATGACAGAATTTTGAAAACTGTTATGATAGAAAACTACTTGCACATTCAATTCACATAGTATAGAAGAACTATTCAATTTTAGGGTATAATAAGCTATAGATTGGAATTTCTTGAATCTTACAATCTGGTGTGTTTTTATGAAAAGTTGTTGACTACCGTCGTTTTCGTGAAAAAGAATTCCGCGGTGGTGATGATGACATTTATAAAGACATTGATGATGTTATAAATGCTAAGTATAATATTAATTCACATAACACTGTATGTTTAATTGAAATATTGTATTATCGTCCTGCTTATCTAATGTATAGCATTTACTGAATAAAGAAATAACTATGACTTGTTTTTCTCCATTTAGGTATAAATACCCCGTTCTAACCATCCAGGTAAACAATGTTAGTTAAGAAGCGAAAGAGTGCAGGTGGTGGTGGTTTAGTGAATGCTCTAATCAATAAACTTCCGTTTGAATTGCATTTACCTGGTTACCAGTATTGCGGTTCTGGTACAGTTAGAACGACTCGCACGTGGTGACCCCGGTATTAATCAATTAGATGCTCAGTGCAAACTTCACGATATCAGTTACAGAGATCACAGAGATTTAGATAGTAGACATAAAGCGGATAAAATTTTACAAAAAAAAGCTTGGGAACGCTTTAACTCATCAGGCGCAACATTAGGTGAACGAACTGCAGCTTTAGCAGTCAGTACCGCCATGAAAGCAAAGATAAAATTAGGAATGGGGTGTAAACGTCGATCTAATCTGAAGAAGAAAAAAAAATGCAATGGCGGAAATTTATTGCATTTACGAAAAACAATAGCTAAAAAGATTAAACCTAACGGAAATTTCACAGACACAATAAAGTCAGCGCTTTCAACGGCAAAACGTGTGGTAAAAAGTTTAGGAGTAAAGAAAGTTCCTAGAGTAATTCCCCTACCTAAATAAGGAGGGTTTTTACCATTTCTTATTCCGTTATTCGCAGGATTATCAGCAATCGGTGCTTTAGCTGGCGGTGCATCAGGAATTGCTAAAGTAGTCAATGATGCTAAAAATGCTAAAAGATTGCAAGAAGAGACATCGTGCCATAATCGCATGATGGAATCGGTCGGTATAGGCTCCATGAATAAGAAAGGCGGTGCACTGTATCTAAAACCAAACAAATCTGGTGGTGGTGCATTATATTTAAAACCGTTTCCAAAAAACTGAATAGATTACCCGAATGACCGTTAACGGATATTGATTTAAAGAAATACACCAAAAATGTCCCCCACTTTAGGGATATTTTTATGAGAGATAGCATGCCTAAATTACCATGGAAATATGAATCTGGAATTATTAACTTAGATTGGGTTTGCTACAAAAAGCATGGTAAAAAGGTATGGTATTACGATAGTTTCGGTAATATTCGACCACCAATCGAAATGATTAACTACTTTCGGGGGTGTAAAATATATTATAATTACAACCAAGATCAAGAGTTTTTAATACAATTATTTGCGGACACTCATGCCTACAATTTTTATATAAATAATCAGCACAACATCAAATTTTCTCAGTTATGTCAATAACATTCAGTTTAGAAGGTGTTGGTAACACAGCTAGCTACAACTTCTATCCACCGATAGAGCTAGATTTGGGGAAGGAATACGTTATTGGATTGGTTGGATTTTACGGCTGCAACAGCATTAGAAACATTTATACAGGCTACGATAGATTTTATTTTAGAACAAATTCATCTCATTTGCAAGTGATTAATATTCCACACGGTGCATATGAGTTAGATGAAGTTAGCGATTATCTAAAATCTAAAATACCCACAGAAAAGTTTATCATTAGAGCAAACAACAATACACTTAAATGTGAGATAAACAGTTCATTTGAGATGATTTTACTAAATAAAATTGCATTGGGCGCATGCTAGGGTTTGAGTCTAAAATATTAGAACCAAATATTTTACATACATCTGCGTTAAACATCCAAATACTTAAACACACTAATCTATACGTAGAGTGCAACATTATAAAGGGATCTTATCGAAACAGGAAACCTGCTAAAGTATTATATGAGATTGATGTTTCAGTTTCACCAGGTTATCGTCTAGATAAAACTCCAAGCAATACTCAATATTTAGAAGTAAACACTGATATTATTAGTAATATAACAATTAATTTGACTAATCAACAGGGTGAATTAATAGACTTTGGTGAAAGTGAACCATTCACTGTACGCTTAGAACTAAAAAACATGGGTCTGAGAATTAATCCAGGACCAATTCCATCTTTCAAAAATTCATATAAAAGACATCATCCCTACAGTAAGTCATTAACATCTGCAGACAAATACTTTTTAACGTCAATTGGCTTAAAAGTTCTCAACCACAATGGCAGAATCAAAACGTACATTTTGATGATACTATAATTAAATCAGATATTCACACTTATCTTCCATATGGACCTTCCGAAGAAATACGCATCTTAATTCAAAGTCAAGATCTAATTACGGCTACTTATGATAGTTTTCTGTACATAGAAGGTAAACTTGAGCTCAAAAAAAGAATATGAAAGAAAAGTATGCAGCTTAACCAACAATTTCCCGAACTTTCATTCCGAAAAAATTCGTTATGAGTTAGGTGGTCAGAGAGTGGATGTTTGTAGAAATCCAGGAATAACATCTACGCTTAAGCGATATATTTCTTATACGGCAAGCAAAAGCAAAGCACTAAGCCATTTGGGATAGTCACCAAAGAATGAAGAACCATTACAAGTAGAATTTGATGAGCAAAATGGAGAAAAATCTTTTACAGTATGCATACCATTGAACCACATATTTGGAATAATGGTGGATTATCGTCAGGTAGTCGTGAATATGCGCCAAGAGTTAGTTTTAATTCGATCTAGAAGCGATACAAACTGTTACTATGGTGAAGTTGATGCCGCAATAACCTTAAATAAAATTCAATAGAAAGTACCACACTTAACACTTAGTGATGCTACGAAACTTAACTTGTTTCAAGGAATTAATAAAAATTCTATTATTACTGTTCCATTTCGTCAATGGGAGTTATGTGAATTACCTTCTTTAAAACAGGAAACCTCAGACATCTGGTCAATAAAAACATCAACGCAACTGGAAAAACCACGTTGGGTAATTCTTGCATTCCAACAAGGTAAAAGGTATACAAAGTCAGCAAGGCCGGAAACTTTGATCGCATTAACATCAGAAATCTTAAAGTACATCTGAATTCTGAGTATTATCCATATGAAGCAATGCATTTGAACCTCAGTGCTAACCAATATATACCTGCCTATCACAATTTTTTGAAATTTCGATGTGATTACTATGGTGAAGATGATAAAGATGCATTATTCAACTATTCCGAATTCAAATCATGTCCAGTATTTGTAATGGACTGCTCTAAACAAAATGAATCCTTAAAAAACTCAACAGTAGTCATCAAATTGGAAATGTAATCTCTAACATCTTTCGATAATGGAATTGTTGTCTATGGTCTTATTCTCCATGACGCTATTATGCAGTACAGCCCACTCACTGGGGAAGTGAAAAAGTTATAGTTATTGTAATATAGCCTAGTATATAAATAAAAATGTTGTAATTATGCGTTTAGTTTTATTTCATCCATTAACGATGAAAGTAGTTGCTCAAAAACAAAAACTCTCAATTCAAAATCATGACTTTGATGAAAAGTCTATTACTTTAAAACATGGTGATTTACTTCCTAATAGTATACGTGGTATTATATGTGGCCCTTCCAATTGTGGTAAAACAAACGCAATGATCAGTCTGATTACCGAGAAAAATGGCTTGAAATTTAAACATGTATACGTATACTCTAAGTCATTGAATCAAAACAAGTACAAACTTTTACAGGAAATCTTACTTCCAATGAGGGATATAGGTTACTTTACCTTCAGTGATAATCAAGATGTAATTGAGCCTAACTGTGAAAAATTAAACTCTATTTTTATCTTCGATGATATCGCTTGTGAAAAGCAAAATAACATAAGGGTATATTTTTCTATGGGTAGGCATAACGATATTGATTGTTTCTATTTGGGTCAAACTTACAGTAAAATTCCAAAGCAATTAATTCGTGACAATGCGAATCTAATTATATTATTTTGAGCAAGACGAATTAAACCTAAAACATGTGTATGAGGATCATATAAGTCCCACCATAAGCATGAAATTATTTCGGGACATGTGTTCCAAATGCTGGGTAGATCGGTTTGGTTTGATGGTCATAAACAAGAATGCTGAAGTTAATAATGGTCGCTATAGGAATAGATTTGATGAATATATAATACCTTAAACTGCTTACAGTAGTTTAGTAGGTACTGATCTGTTTAGGTATTAACAGCTATCTGTTCGAGGTAAACCGGTATCTGTTCAGCAAACCCGCTTTACTACAATGGATAACAAGGAAATGATATTAAAGAAAAATATTATTCAGGCTCGTAAAGTAATACAGCAGAAGTATAACAGTATTAAAACTGCTCGCATTGATAATGAAAGAATATTTGAAAATACTTATAAACCCCTAATAGAACCTCTAACTGAAATAGTAAATAAAATCAATCCAGATAAAAAAAAACACCTAAAAAGGAACCCATTGGCGTTAAACCCAAAAAACTACCCCTATTCATATTTCCGGAAAGCACGCTACTACCCCCACTAATCCGATAGCTCAAGTTCAACGAACTCCAGGCTTCACTCCATTAGGTGATTCATGAAAGGGTGCTACTAGCCCACTAGCTCAGTTTCCGTTTTTTCAAACAAATCCTCCTCCAGGTCTTCGTACACGATCATTCTTAGATACATCTGTTGTAGGAGAGATTAATATTGAGGAAGAAGAAGAAGAACCTCTTAGTGTCACAGATGATTCTACTACCCGTAGTGAAGCCATCTCAGAGGAATTTCTCGAGCAGGATCATGAATTACCTCGTATACACGTTGAACGTATTATGAGGGATCCTGAAGGTGTTATTGATCATACTTATGGAGTCTACTATGATACCAAAACTGACAAATGGACAATTGGTAATACTCAAGCTACGATTAAAGGAAACGATATGATTATTAAAGGTGTCACGTATAAAGGGACTCCAGGTTTATATGATCTGCTTATTATGAATGAACCCAACTTAAATCTAGTAAATTCAAAAGATTGAAAAGATTATAGAAGCATTTTAGAAGCTACTAATGTTGTAAGGCGAGATTATGACGTAAGTGGGCAAATTCGAGGGAGCCGCAGCAAAAAAGTATATACAAATAATCAAACCCTTGCTAGCATCATCATCACCCACGACAAAGGAAGGTGGAGCTATGTTTTTTAAGGAATTAACAAGCTGGCCGATTGAATATAAATATTGGAATGATGTACATGAACTAATTCGTGATCTAGAGGGAATACAGGTGTCGTGAATGACATATCAATTGTAGGAGAACTATATGAGGATGGGTACATTGAAAAACCAAAGAGCCGTTTTTTAAACAGTACCAATGAGAATGCATTGATGTGGACATATCACAACTAAAATGACCCTTGACAAATTTGGACGTTCACATGTCCAGTATCATTTCAAGAAATTAACCCCTCAGTTTAAACTGATTGATGATAATCAATTTGATATCGAAAATAGGAGACTCAGCAATGTTGCCAGCCCCATAGATCCTCAAGATGACATCACTAAGCAATACTATTTATCAACAAGATTCAATTTGGATGGAAACCGTTTGACACAGTTGGCGGACCCGGAAGAAGATGGCTATAAGTAAAGGATATCTTGATTTTTGTCTACAAGCAGTTCAGAAAGCTTTTAAAGAAAACTAACGCGTATCTAGTGTTGGAGCAAAAACTATATCGACTTAAAAAAATTGTCCAAATTATGACTCGTCAACGAATTGCATAAACCTGTACGAAAAGATTTGAAACGAAGGCGCACAATAATTAGAGGTTTTGATGACCTTTGGCAAGCAGATTTGGCTGAATTTAACACATATGCCAAACAAAATAAGGGCTATAAGTATATACTAGTGGTTATCGACTGTTTTTCGAAATACTTATGGACTAAAGGATTAAAAACGAAAACAGGTCAAGAAGTTACCAAGGCCATGCAAACAATCTTCAAAAAAGGACGGAAACCTACCAATTTGCGGACAGATGCAGGAAAAGAATTCTACAATGAGCATTTTACTAAACTAATGCACCGTTATGGAGTCAATCATTACTCCACCTATAGCACAAAGAAGGCTGCAATTGCGGAACCTGTTATCAGAACCATTAAGGGTGCTCTATATGTCATTCAGCCTACAAGGTAAATACAAATGGATTGATATAATTGATAAAGATGTTGGTAATTATACAAAGTTAGAGGCTTACACTCACGTAAAAATATTCGATAGGAATCGATATTCTGTGGGTGACAGTACGAATCGGTAAATTTAAAAATATTTTCGCCAACGGATATACACCCAATTGTGCTTCGCTCCAAGAATAATAAGTTATTCGTAAAGTGGTGGGGATTGGATGAAAGATCATGGATCAATAAGGATGATATTGTTTTATAACATTTAACCTGTACTTTGTGAAACAAATTACTTATATTAGTTATATAGTTTGTAGAAAAGGATGTAGCTCTTAGATGAAGTAAGACACAAAAAAATAATAGTGTTTTATTTTTTAAATATTATATTTATTTTTAAAATTTCATTACCTTATAAAGTGAACCTAAAGTACTCCTATAATCAATTAAATTACTGGATGGCCATATCCCCGAATCTGGCCCACACCTCCATCCCAAGCAGGAATTTGAATTTGTTTCACCTTTATTGATGTTGTCTAGTATCCAGTAATAAATTTTGTGGTGCTCATCGTTTTCCCACGCTTGAAACTTATAGTTGATATTTTGTTCTAATAATATTTAAATCAAAATATCGAGGCACATGTAATTAGCTTACTATGCCGCTTTCTCAATACATTCAGTTATAATGAATAAAGTGTCCTTGTAAGCAATATTTTCTAAGGTAGATTTATCATTTGTTGAATCATGAACCCTTAATAAATTGTATAGATACATTTTAAGCTGTATGTCACCAAGTACATTCATATCGTCTAAGATCCTATCTACTTTATCAAAAGTTAATGAATTGTAGCCTTTATCGGTACACAATTTCAAAAAACTTTTAATGGTATCGTCTAATTTAATTTTTTTTATCAACTAATGTCTTAATAACTTCATTTGCAAACTTTGAGTTTATAGCACACCAGTAAAAACACTCATCAGGAATATATATTGTAATATATTCAGTACCAATAAATAGCTTTCGGGGGAGGACTTCCCCATCAAAGAACGCTTCAGGTATTTTCTGTAGATTTTATCACTACTGTACCATAACTCTTCCTGCAATTTGTGTTCAAGACTGTTCATAATGATAAAATTGTTTTCTGAAATAGAAGACGAATAAAATGCTATATAAAGTTAAATGCCCAAGGTCTAGTATCGATGAAATTGAAATTTACTAATCGTTTATCATCACAATGATTAAGTACTACTTTACTCTGTTTGATTGTAAACACATCATGTTTCTTTGATCTTATCAGATGCTGATAACGCCTTATTACGTCACCATCAAACAAAACATGTTTATAACCATTTATCGTAATCTGTTTGACGCTTGCGCGGGTAGAACCCTTTGATTTTTTTACAACTTTTTCATGAACCATATAAGAATACATTTTTGTACGAAGTACTACAAATTCCAACATAATCGCACCATGATTTTCATCATTCATTAAGCCAGGGACTTTTTTATTTGCTAATGGAATTCCAAAGATATTGTTGGGGCTATAATCAGATGTATCGAATTTATCAATGTCCTCTTTAATGCATTCATAGATATCAGGAACTGAAAAGGCGTATATGAGGCTATCCGTATCCATGTACAAGAGCTTAGCATTATTATTAAACTTGGGTAGCGTGTAACCGTAATGAAAATTGTATAAAAAAGTTTTTGAAACGTCTAAAACTCTGAATCCTGCATATATAGGTTTATTGAAATATGCTTCTAGCTTATTCATTTGAATGATAAGCATATCATTATCAAATATTGTACAACTATGAAAATTTGGTTTTGCTATGTAAGTACGAGCACCATAGCGACCCTCCCATTTCGTTACTAAACGTATATCCTTATGCTTACGTACATTTTCCATCAGCTTCCCAAAAACGCGATTAATCATTAATTTATAAAAATTCTTATCAAATTCATTTTTAGATTGCTAGCGTATGGTGGTATTTAAATCGATATATTTTTTTAACCACGGGGACTGTTTAAAACGTAATATACGGTGTACTTTTACCAACTTTCATCCATATCTTAAATATACTTTCAAATTTCTGTAATGTATTACATAAGTATGTTTAGGATACAATGTAAGCAATAATTTTTTCATTTTGGAATCAGATACGGGTGGTACCATATGTTCGGGTACCAATGGTAGATCACTGTGACTCTTATGTAATTCTATGGGATAGTCTAAATCACACTCGACTATATAGCCAATTTCCGAATCATCGGGATGGTTTATTAAATCTAAAGTTTCAAAATTATCAACAAAAGAAAAATCACCAAATGGTAGAAATTCTGACATGGTGGCTCCATATAAATTATTTAAGTCGTAGTACATTAAATACACACTTTCGGAAGCGGGATGAAATTTTTCCCCCATGTACTTATTGTTAGCTTTAGCATATCGATTAGAACATTGAGCCACACCACCTCCAATTTCTCTCTCGATAAACATTAGCATATCAATGTCTGTAAATAGTTCTAACTGTACCTGTGTAATTTTAAGCATAGCATCGAATGCCAAACCGGGGTCTGTATAATCGTGCAGAGGATCAAGTTTGTAAGTACTTAAACAAGTTTGTCGAAAGTTTTCGAAAATGTATGCAAACAATAGAACGTCGGTTTTTAGATACAAATCCGAGTAATCCCCTAACGATTTAATATTAAATCTGTTCCAAACATTAACTGGATGTACAAAACTCGCATCATTGATTCCCTCATTAGTGACATGACTGAAAAACGCTTCCTTGGGAGGGAGTCTGGTCTCGCTTATTTTATCCCAAGAATCGAGTTATTCATAAGGAAACACACCTTTGCGAACTAGTAGCGAAAATTCTTCGGAATTGTTATAATTAGCGTGGGTAATCATTTTTTTACTATTTTCCAAATAGTCCGACAACTTTTCAATACTACTACTCATAAATCTGAAAGAGTCAATAAATCTAAACCTAATTTTAGTGCCTTGTATTACTTTCGTAAAAGAAATATACCTTTCTTTGTTTATGGGTAGCAGTGAAATCTCACCGGGAACAGTAGCCAATTCTCTAATGAGGAAATGACTATCATAACCTGACAAATTATGAAACACGACTGGCAGAATGTGGGAGTCTTTATAGTTTAGGTTACAATTCTGATCTGATGCTCCCCGAAATGCACCTGTAAAATGGCTATGATCTCTAACCATTTTATATCATAATCAGTAAATGGTTTTTCGCAAATGTGGCAAATCGTGGTGCTTTCAAAGTGCTCAACCTGATTGGGAGTTAAAGTATCCATAGGAGATATTTTATTGATTATTTCGGTAGTCCAATGTGCAATACCTTGAAGCTCTTTAATAAACCATTGAATGCAATCGTTTCTTCTATAAAGTCTAAATCGTGATAAAGAATCATTGTATGAACACTTTAAGTAGTAAGCAATGCTGAAGGGTGTATGTTTGGAGTAAAATATCGTATTATTATCGATGTCCATTAAATTTGTACACTTTTCCAAAATACTTTCTAAATCTGCATAAATTACAAACGGCACCTTTTCCTGGAATGTGAAATTTTTGAACTGCAGAAACTTTTCTGCTTCAGTCGGTAGCTTGAGAGAGCATCGATTAAGTTAATGACAGTGAATGTGTTTTTGTAGAACGTGATCTGAAGAAAAATGGTTCAAACGTCGATAACAAATGCATTTCTTGTGCTCCTTATTCGATAGTTGTTTAGAAAAAAGGGCTGACTTATTTTTAATCCACGTGAAATGATAAACAGTATTATTTTTTGTATTAATATCACCCGCAGCTTGATAATTAGTAGAAAGTACTAAAAGATTTATGGGTTCCCCCGCACTATTTTGATTTTCACTTAATACAAATGGTAATATAACTTTCCCCTGAATGCAAAGCAAATTAATGGAGAGGTTGTTTAACTGTTCAAATTTTTCTACATCATCTAGTTTAATGGGGAAGGGAATTGACTCATAATTCAAAACATCCTTAAAATGAGGATAACTGTAAACTCTATCTGAATGAAGTTGCACGGGCTATAGTGCCGATACAACGGTCCACAGGAAGCAATACTCATCGTCATTTTTAAAATTCACTACCGCATGCTTTACTGCTATGAAGTAGGAAACTTTAACGTAAGTTGAAAGGCCGTCTCTAAATGGGACATAGCTATTAATATTCAGCTTTAAATGTAATACTTCATGTAATGCTCAACCGGAATCCCTTTCGGAAAACTCCTCTAATTTTTTCTGTAATTTATAATAAACGTTTTCATTACGTAAATTGGTCGCAATATTGATGGCATGTTTTTTTATGGTAAATGTCTTCAACTCGATAACGTGATTTTGAGGATGGAAAAAATTGCGGACTAAAAGAACATTCACCTTTAGCAGCGATTGCCTTAGCATTAATTTAACCTTTCGTGCAAAACTATTGTACGCATTTTGTAAAAAAATAAGAGGGTCCTTGATGTTTGCTATATTGACTATAATTCATGCCAGTAACCTACCATTAAAACATGAATCTAGAGAGTACCAACTTAATTTGTGTGTACGATTTTTAGTGACATTGACAAGAGAACAGGTCTCTCTGAAGCGCTCTTTAACTGTTTAACTCTTATAAGATAACACTTTAGCAATGATAAATTACTTTCGAGTTTAAGCAAATTTTCGCATGTCTCTAAATAAAATTTATTTTGCATTATATCTTGCAATAGATTAATATTAGTGTTAATTATACGAATGTGCTTTACAAATTCATGTTTGCTTTTTAACAATAGAATAATACTTCTTGTTAGATTAACAATACCACTACTACTGGGTATACCCTTACTCATAGTTACCTTCAAAACTGTATACAACACTGCAAGAAAATATGAAGCACACGCGCTGTCGATTATGTAGAAATGGAAACAAATATTCTGTTTATTATAACTGATATGTAAAAATTAATAATTTAAGTAACTATAGAAGTACTTTAGGTACACAATTGCAATTCTAGTCGGGAGTGCAATATACTTACTGGTACAAAACTGCCCTTTATCTGCTTATATAGTAATATAAACCCAGCATTCAAGGTCAAAACTGCTTATAACTTGTTGCAAGAGCTTCAGTGTTCATAGACAGATTGCATAGATTGCATTTTGTAGCGTTTACTGGGAACATCTATTAACCTTGACATCAATACTGTTCTCATGGCTTATGCTGCATCACCTTTGCTTGCAGAGGTCATACATTGCACTTTGTGGCGTTTACTAAGAATACGCATTAACTTAACCTTGCTGACAGCATACGAAAGGCCTTCTCATGTCTAGATTATGCTGCATTCATTAGAGTTCGTCACCTTTGCTTGCTCAGGTCAGTTCATTGTACTAACCACTTTCACTTGTTATCAATTTCGTTAACGTTAACAGATCTATGTATATATAATGTTAAAGTTTTAATTGAATACTCATTAATTACTCACCATTAGTAATGGCTTCGTCCAGCAAACAATCTAAACTTTCGCTAAAAAGACAGGTAAAACCTTATATTTTACATGATGTTTTGGTGCGCCCATCAAATAACACCGCAGAACCAGCACCCTTTGAAGAGAACATCCCCATCATCTCCATAAGGGATAGTGATGTAGAGGATGAATTTGCGAGTATTTCGAGAGGTATGTATAATTCTAATTAATATTATAGTTTCCTTTTATTAATTCATAGAGAATTTTTTACAAATAAAATTATTCATTTTTTCAGCATAACGCCAGCAACCACGGTTATAGCAACACCCCCACAACCACCACCGTTGCGAAACCTACAATATGGAGGAAAAAATTTGGCTCTTATAGAAGGGCATCTCACACAGCAGGATCCACCAACCCTTCAGGCCTTTAGGGAAAAAAGTATTCGGTGGTTACGAAAGCTTCACAATGACTATATTAATAGTGAGGTGGTGGGGATGGGGCGAGTGGAAAGACTGAATGAAGAACTGATGGAAGCTAATCAATATTTAGAGTGTGCGGCAAAATGTACTAAAGACTGGAAATATATTGCGTATGTTGGAAGGGATGGATGTGTAATGTGTTTAATATGTTTTTTTTTGTGGAATTTATTGTATAGTTATCTATTCATTGTAAAAAACATTCAAAACATTTTACTACACCTAAAAAAATGTGAGTGATAGTTCAATTTGCGCTAGAAAAGTGAAATGATCTACGTTAAGGAAAAAATTGAAAACATCTGTAAGTCTGACTTACTCATGTATAAATTTCTACATCAAAGTAAAGCAGTCCTTTTTGCAAATTTTAAGTGCATGTTGCGTTACAAATTTATTTATTGTAAAATATCATGCATATAAATAAAGTATGAAAATATAGTACAGTTAAAGTGAAAAAAAGTTTGCGTTAAATAAAAGTCAAAACAGTTCCCAAAAGCATGTAAATCTGAAAACTTTACACCATGCAATACAAATAACACAATTGCATTCATATATTTGCAAATCCCGTTTCAAAATTGTAATGTGAATTGGTGACTAAGATAAAAATAGAATGTTCGCATTCACACCTGCATAAAATGCTTTCAAAACAAGGATAATGAACTGCATTCATTATCCTACAATTCTTGAAGCAGTAATATCCACGTTCCATCGAAAATTTGGAGTCCTAATCAAAATAAATTAAAAAACAAGTCATGTTTTAGGTGCTGTTTGTTGTTTCAAAATTGAATTGGTTAATTTAAAGAGCATTTATACATGAAATGGATAAATTGCATGCATATGTTTCTTCTGAGCTTACGTAAGCACAAAAAGTTGTGTTTTAAGTGCTCTTTGTTGTTTAAAAATGGAATTAGCTAATTTAAGAGTCATTTTTTCATATTTTGATAAATTTATACATGAAAATTGATAAATTGCCACTTATAAAACACAACTGCGTTAAAAAAATTCTTTTTCTGAGAATTAGGTGCAAATTTTAAATTTTCAGGAGCGCATCTTCTGTAGTATACTTATTTATTTTAAAACATTTCACACACACACACATAAAATTTTTGTTTACTTCAACATTTCATACAATAGCTAAGATAATGTTATTCACCTTTTCTTTGTAATAATTGTGATAATTATAAGGTTACAATGTCATTTCTTCCTACATAATTTGTATAATTTAATAAATCATGATAAGAAACTCGTTTTATATGAAAATTTAATTAAACCAAACGGAAACTTCTTTTAAAGGGTCTTTCATTTGCAATTCACTATTTTTTAATTAATTTTCTTCTTATATGCCTACACACACTTTATTCTTTTATTTTTTTTTCAAATGAATCCTGTTAAAGTGTCTTTTATTTATGCAATATAACATGTACTACTATAATTACTTATTTACTTTTTAAAGCGTCTTTCATTCAAATTACAACGCACCTTTATTTAATACCTTTCATGGCACATTCACTCGAAGTTGATTAATTTTTTTTTCAGCTCTTACAGCTCTAAATCTATCCTCATTCCTCTACTTTCTTGATTAACACCTCGAGTCTTTTCTTTCTCTCATCAATACTTAATAATTGTTTCTTCTAGCAATAAAAAGTTTACTGAATGATGCAATCCCGGAGAAGCCTTTTTATTATAAACATGCATCTTTTCAAAACTGCTAACCTACTCAAAAAAAACTTTTAGACTTCTAAGAATGATTACCTTGCAACTTCTATTTTTAACTTTGACCTTGACCAGCTCCAAAAATTTATATTTCTCGCCAAAAAGTTTGACCCTAAAAATTCTATTATTCTTCTGACCTTAACATACAAATTTTCCGCCGTTAGACCGCAGAGTAACCTTGTAATATGATGAGGATGGTGACATTGCAATATCTATTTTAGCGAGCTCCTAAAATTTAAATTTCCCGCCAAAAGTTTGACCTTGAAGAGATCCAATACCATACATTTCTCACACCAGAGGGCGAGTGACCTTGAACTGGTCCAGAACCGGCCCTTAATCACTACTCGTGTTTGTGCGCGTGTGTGCTACGTGAGTGTTCACGTGTGTCCGCGCCTGTCCGCGCGCACGTGTGTGTGCGTATGTGTGCGCGTGTATGTGCGTGTGTGCGCGCGTTTGTGCGGGCGTTTGTGTGAGATTGTGTGTTCGCAATTATGTGTGCGTATTTGTGAGCGTGTTGCGACGTGAGTGTTCACGTGTGTGCGCGTGTGTGTGCGCGTGTGTGCGCGAGTGTGCGCGAGTGTGCGTGTGTGTGCGCGTGTGTGCGGCGTGGGTGTACACGTGTGTGCGTGTGTGCGTGTGTGTGCGGCGTGGGTGTGCACGTGTGTGTGTGCGTGTGTGTAGACGTGTGTGCACGTGTGTGTGCGCGTGAGTGTGAGCGTGTGTGCGTATGTATGCGCGTGTATGTGCGTGTGTGAGCTTGTGTGTGCGTGTTTGCGGGTGTGTGGGACGTGAGTGTTAACGTATGTATGTGCGGTAAAATTAGTTTCACCAAATCGAACCAAGCAAAGGTTCGAAACAATCTTGACCAGATAAGTAGAGTCATGCTTGCGTTTAGCACTATGGTGTATGAGGGAAACCAAAGGTCGTTAATTATCTCAAACGAGCTCACGGTGCTAAGAAATGCCTGAAATGTACCGGTCACTAAACACGCAATAGTAAACGTAGAGCCAAAGAATCCGACCACGCTCATACAAATTGGGCAAAATACCCCGCTGACTACCTATGCCCTCATTTCCTATGCGCAGACGGCTAAAAAGGTACTAGCTGAAACACCAAAAAATTCCCACAAAAAAACTACACACACTATGCAGGTACAGCTAAAGGGTGTAGAGGACTCCACAGAAGTCCTCAAAAATATCAAAAAATACGTTTCTAGCAAGAAAAACATAAAGACAAATATGAGTCAAAGGCACTAGGTGTCTCGTATCCCAGAATTCTGCTCACGGGAATAGAGGCAGAATACGATGATAAAATGCTGAGTGAGGGGCTTATTAGCCAAAATGAGGGACTCCTTAAAGAATCAGACACAAATAACGTTAAGCTTATAGGTAAACGTGCATTTGAAATCCCAATAGGGAAAATTGGATCTTAGAATTGAAACCGGGTCTTTTTAGCACGGTGGTAAACAAGGTTTTCTAAACCTAGATCTGATAAGAATAAAGGTACAAGAACACATGTACGTAGTTAGGTGTTTTAAATGCAATGGGCATGGGCACACCCAAATAACGTGTACCGAAAAGACGGACACATGCGGTAAATGTGCAGGTGACCACATACTGACCGACTGTGATTCTATAGTAACTAATTGTATAAATTGCAAAAGGCTTAAACACAACGATACAAACCATGCGTCTTACGACGGAAACTGCCCGGTGTACCAAAGGCGGTTGAAACTAATTATCAATAGAACCGATTAAGGAATATAACCCCAATACAGTAGATACTGGGGACATACTAATAAATTTTATGTAAATAAATCTAGGTAAGGGTAAAGCGGCTACCCTCGATCTAGCTAAAACGCTAGAAGAAATTAGTTGTAGTTTCATTTTAATTTAAGGCTGGTGTTTGCAAAAATTTCATTCACTTGTAGCCGTTTGAAGTCAACATGCCAAAAGTGGGCAGCTCTAGGAACGATCTAATTAGAAGGTAGTTGAAATCGTATTCCTGTTTTAAATACGATGGAAGTGTAGTGTTTTATATTATTTGCGAGAAGGAGGTATGTATGACATGCACGCTTTGTTCTACTGATATTGTACTCATATTAAAATAAACCTAAATCTTGCTAAATAGTTTTAAGCTGTTTTTGTGTTCTTTATGGTAATTTTCATTTATTATTCTAGACAAAATTTTGTAAAGGTTTTAATTAATTGAAAAATGAGTTACGAATACATTAATTAAACACGTGTTTGTTAAAATATGTTCTTCGCTGCCCTGCAATAATTTAATTAATTAATTAAGTACTCTTACCAATAGTCGTCTTTTGATAATTTTTTCATTTTGTAGATATAATTTTGGATTTACAATTGTGAAATAAAATTCACATATTTATTTTGTTGTATCAATTAATAAAATAACGAGATTTTGGATAATGCTTTAAATAAACAACAAATCATTAATTTAATGTTTACAGCAGTGGTTAGTCTAAAGATAATTTAAAATTTATAGATAGTTTTGAAATATTAGCTCAGAAATAATAAATTGAAATTATTAATGTGTCTTTTCTAACATTCAACTTCAAGTTCAGTAGGCAAACACATTTTTTTTTGACTTTGTATACAATTACTAAATAACTAATATTAGAAATATTTTAAAATTAATATTTTTGTAGGTAAAAGTCAACAAAAAGTTTCAATTAGATCAACATGTCAATACGGGTCCACATCAGAAAACAAAAAATTAAAATCGACCAACACAACAACTATTACCTACTTAAGTGAGCCAAACCAAAAATATCAATAACTTTAACAAAGATCTGTGTAAAATGATGGTTTCGTGCAATATTCCATTCCACAATTTGTAAAAATCTGAATTCACAGGTTTTTTAGAAAAATATACTAAAGAAAAGGTACTTTCTCGACGTACAGACCAGGTCATGTCTTCCACAACTATACGAAGACACTATTAAAAACATAAGGGATGTTATTTCAGATAATTATATCTGGTTTAGTGTCTACCAAACAATCGATGCTAAAGGAAGATATATAGCAAACTTTGTTGTTGGTATTTTAAATGGTAACCCTTCTTTTAGTTATTTAGTTGCCGTCAAGCAATTAGAAAAAACAAATCATGTAACAATTTCACGTTTTATAAATGCATTTTTATATTTGCATAATCAAATATCAAAAGATCGCATTTTGTATATGGTGACCGATGGTGCAGCGTATATGGTAAAAATAGGTCAAAATCTAAAGATATTTTTTCCAAATTTAATTCACAATACTTGTTTGGCACATGCGCTTAATCGAGTTGCTGAATCAGTTCGGGTGCAGTGTCCTTTAGTAAATAAATTAAAAAAGCAATGAAAAAAAAGTATTTCTTAAAGGACCGCTTCGCATCCAAATTTACAAGGAACAACTAAAAGTGCTTGCGTTGCCACCCTAACCAGTTCTTCCTAGATGGGGAACTTAGATAAAAGCGGTTCTGTTTTATTGTGAACATTTTGATGCTTTTAAAGGTTTAATTGATTCATTCCAAACAGACTCGGCTCAAAGTGTAGAAGACTGTCAAAGTAGAAAAATATACGACAAATTGGACAATTTAATAAAAAAAAATGCTGGTTTTTCAACTATAAAATCTGTTAGAGACATTTAAAATGGCCAATTTCCAAATGACAATGGCGAAACAGATTTTTCTGTTCAAAATGCTCACTTATTTAAATGTTGTCCTATTACATCTTGTGATGTAGAAAGAAGCTTTTCACATTACAAGCACATATTAGAAGATAAGCGCCATAATTTACGTATAGAAACAATTGAGAAAAATATGATTATTTATTGCAACAATCTCTAAATTTGATTATTTTTCTTCTTGTGCTGTATTATGTTAGGGGTTTTATGTATGTAATGTATAACCAATAAAATATAATAAATAATTATTGTTAATTTCGTTATATAGTTTTTAGGAATACATAAATAGTTGTAACAATTAGTAATAATTGTAATAAACAAGAATTGAAATAATTGAATTTTCTTAAAATCCTGATAAAAGTAAAATTTTTTAGCGCATATGTGCATATATGGCTATATTACTGCATATTGAGTGCATATTTCTTCACTTTTTTATTGCATATGTAAGTGCATACATGCACTATCTTTGCAGCATATCTGCCTGTCTCTACTCATGAGTAGACATTACTCTCCATAGAGGCGTCGAGGTCTTAGATTGGCAGGTTCACGATGTAGGTACCCTAAGGGACCATGAGTTAATACTCCTCTCTATTGGCACAAAATTCTTAAAAGAACTTCCACCCAAACGTTTTAGGCACTATAAGGCGGATTGGTCTAAATTTGAGTCACTCGGTAAAAAACATTTCAAAATAAACATCTTAAATCACATAAATAGTGACCAAGACGCCGAAAAGGTGGCAGATTGGGCGCAAGACATTTGTATAAGCATAAGCAAAGCTAGTATGCCATATACGAGGCCTCAATGCCCCAAACAGCAAAAAACCTCTTGGTGGTCCCCCGAATTAGGCAAACTAAGGGGCCAGGTAAGAAGAGCACGTAAGGCCTCTCAAAAAGAGCAAGACCCTGTGGTAAAAGAACAGAAAATACAAATACATAAGAATATACGCAACGAATATAAAAACAAACTAAAGGAATCTAAGAATAGCTCATTTAAAGATTATTGCACAAAACAGGGGGCACAAAACCTGTGGGGAACTTTGTATAGAATTTTAACTAAGGGGAAAGTAAACACAAGCGTAGACATGACCATGTTTGACAGCGTGACAGGGACTAGGACTACTTCCACGAACGACAATGAACATGACATGACAAGACATATAATTACTAGGGAGAGCGTCAGCGGGATACCTAAAGGCAATGTATCAGATCCTCCTTTTACAAAAATACAAATAAAGGGGATGAACGTATAGCGCCTGGACTTGATGGACTTACAAAAGTAATAGTCAAAAGGCTAATACACTAACCAACGATTGGTGGTTAAAATTCTACAATCTATTATGTAGTAGGGTTTTTTTTTCAAAAGTATGGAAAGTGGCGCAAATCGTCTGGTTACCAAAACCTAACACCACCGACGGGTGGCCAATAAGCCTTCTTCCTGTATTAGGCAAAATATTAGATAAACTTTGCACAAATCGAGTATATCACTATTTAGAAAAACATGACCACCTAGACGAGGACCAATACGGCTTCAGGGAAAGTCGGTCCACAGTAAATGCACTGGACAGGGTGGTGCAACACATAAAACAAAATAAAGAAATAGGGAAGCATAGCGTAATGGTTACCCTAGACTTGCGTAACGCATTTAACTTAGCGTGGCACCCGACCATAGTCCGGATGCTAATAAGGTTTAATGTACCGCACAATTTGCGTAAGACAATCCAGGGTTTCCTAGCATACCGGACCATAGCAATAGATAGCAGCCGGGTGTGTATAGATAGAGGTTGCCCGCAAGGCTCGTGCCTTTGACCCCTACTTTGGTTAGTACTAATGGAGGGGTGGTTTCATGCAATGAAAGGCACAAGTTCATACCCAAATAACTTATTGGTCCAAGCTTTTGCAGATGACCAAGTCTTGGTAATCTCTGATTATTCCACCAAAAAAAATTGAAAAAGCGTGGCAGGTGGTCTGGGAAGCAACACGAGATTGGGCTGATTCAGTAAAAAATGAATATGCCATAAACAAAAGCGAATATATTTTTATTCTTGCCACAGGCATAACTAGACCGCCCGTACTTAAGACAAACGATGCGAACACGACCCCATCGGAAACTCTGAAATATCTCGGAGTCAAGTTAAACAATAAGTTCTTATACAGAAGCCACATAAAAGGTATTAGGGATAAAATTATTAAGATATCAAATCGACTTATTGCTGTAGTAGGTAAAACTTGGGGAATGTCTCCGGATATTTTAAAAACAATGTGTTTCGGCCATACGGCCTGCAATACTATAAGGGGCAGCGGTCTGGGGCGCTAAGGCGCACGATAGTAAGGTTAAAAGTATGTTGTACACCATACAAAGGCCATTCCTACTACGCATTTTAAACTCATACAAAACTACGCCAAACGCTTTCCTGGAAATAATTACGGGGATCCCACCGCTATGGGTAACGGCAAGGGTACAATACAGCATATATAATAATACCAATAAAGACAACATAAGCTCATTTATACCATCAACAGATAGGTCACACCCTAACCTCAGAGGCAAGTGCACTATAACAACAAACAGCATTTGTCCAACTGCCTTAAATCACCCGACCACCACATGTACAGACGGGTGCAAGCGCCCAGGCAGGGTAGCGTCTGCGGCCTTAGTGTGGTACCAAGATTCACTTGTGTGCACTAAATGCTACGCCTTGCCTTCAGAGTATATGGTGCAGCAGGCCGAATTATACGCCATTCGTATAGGTCTAGATTGGGTTAGAGAGCATGTAGCATCCCCAAACAAAGTAAGTATATGCTCAGACTCTCTATCTGCACTACAGTCAATTAATAAATATAAGCACACGGACATTTATGCTCTGAGAATTTACAACACAATACTATTACTCAGAGAAAGAGGTATACATATAATTCTATCCTGGGTCCACGAGTCTGACAAAAGAAATAACGAGAACGATGAAACCGCAAAGCACCAAGTAACATCAACAACAACAACCGATCCTAACCCAAAAGTCACTAGAAAAGTTACTAGATTCGAAAAAAGTCACTAGAAAAGTAACTAGATTTGCAAGATCACCTTGAGGGCCAAATGATAGCTAGAATGTGGTGTATCATAGCTAAAAATAGTCGGTGCTTGTCTGCAGTAAAAGGTGGTCGCGTCATAGCTAAAAATAGTCGGTTCGCGTCTTACCTAAAAATTATAGTGACAGCACCATCATTAAAAATAGCTGGTGCGAGTCATTATTAAGAAATAGTAGGTAACCAAACACATGTGTGGTTTGAATCTCTGCTATGCAAATCTGTCACAAAGGGAAATAACCAGGTATGTGTGGTTGGTGTCTGTGCTAGACACACATCTGCTTCACGTCCTCGCTAAAAGATGGTTGTATCATAGCTAAAAATAGCCGGTTTATATCCTCACTAAAAGGTGGTCGCGTCATAGCTAAAAATAGTCGGTTCGCGTCTTATCTAAAAAATATAGTGACAGAACCATAATAAAAAAAAATGCTGATGCGAGTCATTACTAGAAATAGCGCGTAACCAGATTTGTGCGGTAATCAAATTCATGGTTCATATCTGCACTAATGTAACATAGTGGGGAGTTTAGAGTAATAATATAAGAAAATAGTGTAATGCGCAGTGAGTGCTGTGTAAAACATGTGGATGGCATAGGCTCAAGAGCAATGGACCAAAGCGACCGACCTGAGAACAGCGGTGGAACGCTTGAAGCAAGAATTTTCGGCATTAGTATTCGATGCCCAACATGAGGCGGTTTACGGGTGATTATAGTGAAGAGTGTAACGTCCTAGCGAAAAGGTATGAAACAGGAGTAACGATATGTGAAAAGTTTTTAAATTTAAAGAAAATATGTGAAAAATGTTTTGTGGAAGAACTAAAAGTTGCGCAATTGCATCAGTTTTGCCACGATATAAAAAAAATGGACAGCATCTCCTGATGGCAGCAGTTATTCATCATCAGATGCAGATTAGCCTATTGATGCAATTCTCAAAGCACACTCTCCCCTCTGCCATCAAAATCGTGATGCAGTAGTATATATAAGGACAGTTCCGTTGTAAACTCAAAATTCAAAAACGTTCTCGAATCAGTAAAGATGGATCTATCTGCATTGAATAGTAGCACTTTCTGTAAATCCTTCACGAACGTAAAAGACTTGGAGGTGGGTGCAAAATATAAGGTGATTGATATGAACACTATCGGCACGAAGTATGATAAACATATTATCATTGAAACTGAGAACTTTAAGTGTATACTACCCTTACGATTTTATGAATACTTCAAAAAAGAAGATCGCATTGAAAAGTTTAAACAAACATTGAAAGACGTGTACATCACCAGCGCCGGAACTGTAGGAAAGACAACTAATTTAACATTTCTGTAAAAATTATATATATAGAGTTGGTTGTGACTTCGGGACGAGACGGTTATGTTTTCCTGACGAGTTAAATAAAATGGATAAAACTGTTGAACAATTAAAAGTTAGTGAGTTAAAGTGTGAGTTAGCTAAACTACAAATCTCAACAATGGGTAAAAAAAGTGACTTAGTGTGCAGGTTAAGGAACGCATTAAAGGTCAGAAAAACTACTAATAAACGAGGCACGATATCCATGGATATTCCCATTAAAGCTAAGAAAGAGTACTGCAATACATCTAAGAAATCAGCGGTAAAAAAAAGTAGAACCGAACTACCAAAAATAAGACTTTTACACGTTATTCAACAGTTACAAAATAAACTATTACATGCAAATGTGACAATAACCAAACTACGAAAACGCATTAAACAGGAAAAGGAGATATCAAATAATTCAAAGGTGATATCAAATAATCCACATAATGCTATAGCACAAACGGTTAACAACACAGAATGAAACAACCTTCCTACAGAGCAGAAAAAGTATGACAATAATCACGCAAAAATGATTGTTAAGGATGATTGTAACGTAGTGACTAGAAATTCAAATAAAGCAGGAATAGATGTTTCAATTGTTAAACAATCTAAAAATAAAATACTTTTAATCGGGGATAGCCATGTGCGGGAATGTGGAATGATACTGAATTCTATCGCCGGGAACAAACACAACTGTTGTTGCATATGTTTACTGAATGGCACCTATGATAATATTATCAAGGATATTGACAAATATTCCGTAGGTTTCAATAAAAATGATTTTATAATTATTGCTGCCGGTTCAAATAATGTCTTGAATGGCGATACCATAAGAAACGATTGCATAGAAAAAGTGAAAACCCTTTCCTTGAGAACAAATGTAATTATGGTGTCAACGCCTTATTGAAAAAATCATACATATCTTAATAGATTAATTTATAATCAAAACTGTAATCTGTTTGAAACATTAACGAAAGGCCGCAATACGATCACGTATGTCGACATAAACTCCATAATCAACCCTTCCTTATTTACTAGGCATGGGCTACACATGAAAAAAATTGGTAAATTTAAACTTATACATTACCTTATTAATAAAATAAATAACTTAAAGCAGCACACAAAAAATAATTTAATATATATCGTTCCTAATTCTGATGAAAACACAGAAGAGCCATTTAATAAGACGTCAAGCCCCCAACCGGACGAACATATCACTTCAGAAACACAAAATAAGGGAAACTTAAATTTTCCAAAAACGGCCATTCATCGAAATCCGAAGTAAATAATACACACGTGTCTTTACCGCTTAACTGTAATTCAAATTCCAGTTCTTTAATTAACTATATATCAGTGTTTTATATAAATATTCAGTGCCTAAGAACGAAAATAAATGAACTAGAACATTGCTTAATAAATTTAAACAAAGTAATTCATTTTTTGTGTATCAGCGAACATTGGCTAAAAGAATTAGAAGTTTGTCAGGGTTTCTCGGTACGTTCATGGAAAATTGCTTCTTATTTTTGTAGAAACAATTCTTCTCATGGCGGAACTATGATAATGGTAAATGCGAGTTGTAATTTAAGATACCGTACGATACCCACTATCATATCATTGTCTGTAGAAATACATTGTGAATTGTCAGCAATTTACTGTAGTACATATAAAATTGTAATCGTGTCACTATATCGGTCACCTCTGGGTGATTTTGAAATGTTTTTAAATGTACTCACTCTACTTTTCCAGCTACTAAACAATTATTCCTCAGTTATGATATCCGGCGATTTTAATGTAAAGTTCAATAATGCAAAAGACCGAAACGCAATTGCTCTAACCAATTTAATGCTGTCATTCGGTTTTTCCCAAACAGTTTTCAAACCAACACGGCTTGCAAACTGCTGGGATAATATATTTGTAAATTTCTCAAAACGCCAACTTACCATATCTATTAATGACACAAAATTATCGGATCATTTAGGTTTAGAAGTAGAAATAGAAAGTTCTATAGATGTAAGTACTAAATTTGACACATCATTTTTTAGACCTTTAACAGAAAAAGGATATTATTCCTTGTTTAAGATGTTAAATCAATTGTGCTGGGATTTTCTAGATTATAAACACTTAAGTATAAATGAAAAGTTCTCTGTATTTCACGAGAATGTTTACGATGCTTTCTTAATAGCGTTTCCTTGTCGCAAGTTCATTACGAGAAGACGCGATAAGGGAACAAAGTGGTTTAATAAAGATTTACATTGTATGAGAACTAAGCTTCATCTTATAACAGATCTTTATAATAAAAATAAAACAATCACTTTAAAAAGCTTACGAAATTCATTACGCCTTAAATATAGAAACGTTATTAAGGAAGCAAAAATTAAGGCTAGTGATAAACTGATCCTGAGATCCAAAAATCCGAGCAAAACCATGTGGAAGATAATCAACTCGCATAGGCAGGGACGCAAAAGAAGTGAAGATATCAGTATCACAGCGGATATGTTTAATCAATATTTTGCTAATGTAGGACATGACAACTCCAAAAAATCACAAACTGCACAAGTAAATCCCATAAGCCTATGTAAAAAAGAGATAAATCCCAACAAATTCTGCTTTAAAAGAGTAGCACCCTGTGAAGTAGCACAGGCATTAAAAACAGTAAAGAGTAGTCAAGTAAGAGATATATTTGGAATGTCTCCAAACATTATTAAACGTAATATTGGTCAGTTGGTTTATCCACTTACTAAATTACTCAATCAAATTTTATCATCAAATACTTTTCCAAAATTATTAAAAGTAGCTTCAGTAATTCCCACATTTAAGTCAGGATGTCCGCAAGAGATATCAAACTATAGGCCTATATCTATACTGTCCATATTCTCCAAGGTTTTTGAAAGATTGATGTTCAACCGAATATCTAATTACTTTGAAAGCAATAATCTATTTAGTGACAAGCAGTATGGCTTTAGGAAAAGCAAGTCTACTATTAATGCAGTTTCTTGCTTTATCAATAACTCTTTAAAATGTTTTGAGGAGAATGAATATGGAATAGCAATATTCTTAGACTTATCAAAAGCGTTCGACAGTGTGCCACACCGCATCGTATTTATCAGATAGAACACAACATGTCACGTTTAATAATGTAGTTTCAAGTCAACAATACGTTGATATAGGGGTACCGCAAGGGTCTATCCTAGGCCCATTGTTATTTTTAATATATTCCAACGACCCCTACGCTGACTGTATATTGTATGCTGATGATACAACACTTTTTTATAACCGTAACTGCATTGAACAGGCCATTTCCACAGCAGACGAATTGATTGTAATTGCCTCGACATGGTTTAAGGCCAATGAATTAAGCATAAATAAAAAAAAAACTGAAAAGCTAGTAATTTCATTAAAACCACAAGCTAATAAAGATTCAAAATCGGTAAAATTCTTGGGATTATATCTAGACTCTACTTTGAGACTGACAGAACATGTTAGTGAAATCTGCAAAAAAATTAGTAGCAATATATTTTTATTACGTCGTTTAGCAGACAACGTCTCTAAATCGACATTAATAACTGCCTACTTTGCACCTATTCATTCAATAATCTACTACGGTGTACTAATTTGGGGGAACTGCTCCTCAGCAGCAGAAGTATTCGCCCTTGAAAGAAGAGCTATTCGCATAATAGATTCCCTAGGGTACCAAGACGACTGTTCATCTTCCTTTATCAAACTCAACATCCTAACATTACCATGCTTATTCATCCTTGAATGTATACTTCATGCTAAAGACAACTATGCTAATTTCACATTTCAATCAGATATTCATCACCATGATACTCGTCACAAAAAAGAAATAAGAGCAGAGTATTGTAGACTATCAAAAACACAAAGACATCATCACTACCAATCTCAGATCATCTTTAATCGTCTCCCAAATGATACCAAATCACTCAAAAAAACTACTCTTAAAGCTGTGATAAAAAGGCACCTTCTTCGGAAAGCATACTATTCGTTTGATGAATTCTTAGGTAACGAAATTTCTAGTCTAGTCCAATAAACCAAAATTAGTGCTGTTCAATGTGTTTCTGTTTGATATATTTCTGTTTGTTAGTTGTAATGGTGCTACTGTCAAGTTTTTGTTTTTGGATTAGTTTGTAGTTTTTTTATTAATTGTATAATATTTGACGAATGTAAATGCTTTTGCATATTAACATGAATATACATTATATATATATATATATATATATATATATATATATATATATATATATATATATATATACTGTTTGAAAATAAATTATATATTTTTTATTGCAAAAAATGTCTTTTTATTTCTTGATCAAATGAAGAGTAGGTACATCATAATGAAGAGAGTTGCTATTGATGAGACTAAAAATGTAGTGTATAATATGGTAGTGTGGGCCTTTGCTTATCGTAATGCAAGAAGAGGTTTGTGGGAAAGTATGGCTAGATTACGTTTCCGCCGTAAAATAAAACAATTGGAATGCATTTTATCACACGTACTGCAAGAGCAACATCGTGTTGAGATATATCATGATAGATTCCAAGAACTATTCTCCCGTCTATCATCATAATAATGTTATGAGGTGGGGAAAACGATATATAATAATAATAATAAAATATATATTTGCGGTTACAAATTCATCAGTTGTCGTCAACGCAAGTCCACTCGAATGAATTTGAAAAGGTTCTACATGGATAGCAAGAACAGCTGTAATAACTTCTTCACATGTTCGTGTTGGTGTTGTAATGATGGGGATAGTTCTATCACAGCAGCTACATCTACCGAGTGCTCAACTGAAGCTGTGCATGACAGTTCTACCGATGAACATTTAATTAATTGTAGATCATATGATTTATTCGAGGTCAATTCACAAAAAAAATATATTGAAATTGGATACAGTACGCACCTACACCTTGCGCCAGTTATACGAATCGTATGTACAGACGGCCTCCTCGTTATGAAAAGAGAAGATTGGAAGATGCTACTCAAGTGGCAAACATATCTGGAAATTTTGTTCACAAGAGACTGAAAACCACATTGATTGGTCAAATATCAACGAGGAGACGGACATTGAATACGAGCAAAGTTCGGGATTGCTTGGTAGCAATTTTGCTATTTGTTATAATTGGGAAGTAGTGAAAGTTACATCATCATCATCATCATCCTCATCAGAAAGACTATTAAAAAGCGTAACAATTCGGCAAAACCACGGTCGTTCCTGTACGTTGAACAAGAACGACACTGAAGAACTTTTCAACTTAAAAGATATAATTAACTATCGGTTGGAATTACTAGAATCATACGGTCTTCCCTGTTTCTTTCAAAACCTCACCGAACAAGTCAACAACTACCGCAACTTTCGTAAGATGGAGTATGGCGATAATGCAACCAACAACGATAACATTTATCGCGACATTGAAAATGTGTTGAATTACAAGTACGATATAAATTCTCATAATATAGTTTGTATTATGGAGATGTTGCATTACCAACCTAGCTATTTACTGTATCATATATATGAAAAAAATATATATTGGTAAAACATCTGTTTGTTTTCTGATTGTAGCATTGATCGTTACCTATAAATACAGCAATTCCTACTTCCATGCAAACAATGTTAATTGAGCTCCATATTCCCGGGTATCAGTATTGTGGTCCCGGAACTAAATTAGATAAAAGGCTACAACGTAGTGATCCCAGTATTAACCTCCTAGACGCTCATTGCAAAGCTCACGATATCAGTTATAGGGATAATAAAGGCTTGGCTAGTAGACATCGAGCGGATCATATTTTGGAAAGAAAAGCTTGGGATCGTGTTAAGGCATCCGACGCCAAGTTAGGTGAACGAACAGCCGCTTTAGCTGTAGCAGGTATAATGAGGGCAAAAAGAAAGTTAGGATTGGGTGTCAGCATAACAAAACGACCACGTAGCAGTCTATTAAAATTACATAGAATAATTACCAAGAAAATGAAAAACAGTCCTAGTACTATAAAGGCTATAAAATCAGCTTTTACAGCAGTAAAATTGGCTGTGAAAAGCTTAGGTGGGAAGGGAAAAGTAAGCGTTCCCAGAGTAATTCCCTTTCCTAAAGAGGGTGGATTTTTACCGTTTCTTATACCATTATTTGCGGGATTATCCGCCGTTGGCGCTTTAGCCGGAGGAGCAGCGGGTGCGAGGAAAATGTTAGATGAAACTTCACGCCATAATCGTACAAATGAAGGCCATCGCTGTAGGAAAGAAAACCGGTGGAGTAATATTTTTGAAACCCTACCGGTTAGGAGGGAGTATGGCTTTGCACTTGAAGACATTAAAAAAAAACTTCAAAAATTATCGAAAAGACCGTTAACTGATGTAGAGCTAAGAAAGCACTCAAAGGATGTACCATACTTTAGAGATGTGCTTATGAGAGATAATATGCCCAAATCACCATGGAATAACGAGGCTGGTATTATTAATTTAGACAACCACAAGGGACATGGTACTCATTGGGTTTGTTACAAAAAACATTGTGATAGTTTCGGAAACATTCCACCACCGAGAGAAGTTCTGGACTGCTTTCGCGATTGCAAAATATACTATAATTACTCTCAAGAGCAACAATTCGGTACCACAAATTATGGACATCTCTGTTTAAAGTTTCTATATAAATAGCATACTCAGTAGTTGGAGACGTATAGTCACCATGTCAATCACCTTCAGTGTAGAGGATGTTGGTAACACAGCGAGCAATAACTTTTATCTTCCGATCGAACTTAATTTCGAGAAAACCTACGTAATCGGTGTAGTCGGATATTACGGTTGTAGTAGCATAAGGAATATACCGCTGGAAGGGATAAATTTTATTGTATAAAAGCGACAGAACTCAACGCTATTGAAATTTCACATGGCGCATACGAGTTGGAAGAACTGAGAATCTATATAAAAACGCACATTCCTACAAGTTTTTTTAGTTTCAAGTGCGAGCTTAGCTGTGAATTTGCCACAGATTTTACCCAAAAGGATTCCATTGGACGTATGCTAGGTTTTGAACCGCTGGTATTAGAAGCTAACGTTTTATTTATCTCTGTATTAGATATAAAAATAATTAAACATACAAATATTCACATAGAGTGTAATATTGTCAAAGGATCGTATAGAAACGGGAATAACGCGTAGGTGCTGTACGAAATAGACGTGTCTGTCCCACCAGGCTATCATTTAGACAAAATTCCTAGCAATCCTCAATATTTGGAAGTCAATACTAACACTATACGTAAAATTTAAATTAAATTAACGAATCAGAAAGGCGAATTAATCGATTTCGGGGAAAACGAACCATTTACGGTATGACTAGCATTAAAATAATATGGGCTTAAGAATTAACCAAGGTCCGCTTCCATCTTTCCTCAATGATGCTATAAATAAAGGACGTGAGCATACATTGCTTTATCCGAACACGGAGCGTGCTGGCGAATTAAGGTCTGGCGAAAAGTACTTCTTGGAATCCACAGGGTAGTTATCGACTGTTTCTCTAAATACCTACGGACGAGGGGATTGAAGACGAAGACGTGACAAAAGCTATGCAAACCATTTTTAAAGAACGGACACCTAAGAATCTGCAAACAGATGCTGGAAAAGAGTTCTACAGTAATCATTTCGATAAACTGATGATGAAATATAGCATTAATCACTACTCCACTTACAGCACGAAAAAGGCTAGTATAGCAGAAAGAGTAATTGGGACCATCAAGAATACCTTGTATAAAAAATTTGGGCTGCGTGGAAAAGACGTATGGATTGGAAGACTTCTCGAGGAAGTAACGACAGAATACAATAATCGTAAACATCGAACGATCGGAATGAAACCTAGCGAAGTAAATGCTAACACACCACTTAATGTATATTCGAATCTCAAAATCTTTAATGAAAACGATCGATTCGTGGTGGGCGTCATAGTTCGCATTAGTAAATTTAAAAGCATATTTGATAAAGGTTATGCACCCAATTGGTCGAGTGAACTTTTCAAGATTGTTAAAGTACGTGTAACCAATCCGGTCACGTACTTGCTAGAAGACACGAAAGGGACACCCATACTAGGTGGATTTTATGGACAGGAACTGCAAAAGGCTAAATATCCGAACATGTACTTGGTGGAAAAGGTCATTCGACGTAAGAAGAATAAAGTGTACGTAGAATGGTTGGGATTAAACGAATATTCGTAGATCGATGATGACAATGTAGTTTTATAAGCATATTATTGTAACTACTTAACTATAAATAAAAGCTCAGCATACTGTTATATCGTTTTTTATTTCATCTGACCATACAAAGGTTTTTCTAACAATATCTTTCTTTACATGCATTTTTGAGACTAAAGATAACGTCTTTTGTTATTCGCTCAGTTCGGTGGATGGCCAAAATGCATTGTCTGTGCCATTCATTCAAAGAGCGTATTTGGATTTTCAACACCTTTGCGAATATTCTCCAGTAACCATTCGTGCGCTCGTTTATGACGAAGGTCATCGGACGGTCTGAAAGGATACTTGATATCCCGCTCCTTGCATATACTCCAAAGAATTCCCAGAGCCTTAGAGTTGGCGTATTCGATAGCCATCCATCACCATCGACAAATCCTTATAATTACCTAAGATATTGTGAACATTATATAACGGCTTGCTTAAGTCAAGTATATACATTTTAACGTGTAAGGCAAATGATTCAAGTTGATTAGCAGTTACACATTCACTATTTACAATCCTACACATATTTACAACTTTCTTAATTAAATTATCCAGTTCACTCTTTTTATTGAACAGCAATGTAATTTTATTCGCGCACACATTTCCCGTTTTGATGCACCAGTTGAAGCACTCGTCCGGAAGAACGATGTCTTGCAAGATCGCATTAATAAAAAAATAGTTTTCAGTTGATGACATCCATTACAGCACTCTTTAATATTTTGTATATATCACACTCTCATCTCATGATCTGAAATGTAAATTCAAAAAATTAAACGTTACTGAAAAATATTCAGACGGAAATAGTTGAATTGTAACCCCTAGGACGAGTTGTAACAGAGTTTGCTGTTATAACTCGTTTGCCATCGTAGGGACTGAGAACAATTTTATTTTGATTGATCGTATACACTGAATGTTTCTTTTTATTTAATTAGGTACTGATGTTTTTTTACCACTGTCTCATTAAACAAAGATTCTTTGTAATCCTGTAAAGTTACTTCTCTAATGCTCGCCGCAATGAAGCCTTTTGATTTTTTAATTTATTTTTGTTTATCCACTCGGTAGGCATACATTTTGGCACGAAGCCCAATAAATTCTAACATAATTTTACCGTGATTTTCGTCCTTCATCAATCCGGACACCTTTTTGTTGACGAGAGGAATTCCATAAATGTTATTGCATTCATAATCAGATGTATCATATCGTTGAATATCCTCCTTAATGGCTTCGTATATGTCGGCAACTGTGAAAGCGTAAATTAGACTATCGGTGTCCGTATATAATAATCTAACACCACTTTTAAATTTCTGCAAAACGTAACTATTGTGAAAATCGTACAGGAAAGTTTTTGATATGTCCAAGACTGCAAAGCCTGCATATATGGGTTCATTTAGGAAGACTTCTGATCGATTCATTTCAATAATGACCAAATTCTCATCGAATATGGTACAACTATGAAAATTGGGTTTTGCGATATACGCACGTGCCCCATATCGACCCCACCATTTCGTAACCAACCGTATGTCTTTATATTTTTTTACATTTTCCGTAAGCTTGCCATAGACGCTGTTCACCATTAATATAAAAAAAAATTATGGTAAATTTGTTTTTGGCCTGCTGTCTCGTTTTTGTATTTAACTCGATATAGCTTCGTAGCCACGGTGATTGTGTAAAACGCAAGACACGGTTGATTTTTTCAAGTTTTAGACCGTGTTTTATATTCAACTTCAAGTTTCTATAGTGCACGATATAATGCTGTTTAGGATACAAAATTAACAATAGTTTCTTAATTTTAGATCCGGGTGGAATCATATGTTCGGGCGCTAACGGCAGGTCACTGTGGGATTCATGCAAATCT
This sequence comes from Vesta saturnalis, assembly GCA_036346205.1. Taxonomy (NCBI): domain Eukaryota; kingdom Metazoa; phylum Arthropoda; class Insecta; order Coleoptera; family Lampyridae; genus Vesta; species Vesta saturnalis. The sequence continues at coordinate 2,665,672 of JARFJB010001404.1, forward strand.
CTCGGATAGTCTAAATTACAATCCAAAATTTACCCAATCTCGGAATCATCGGGATATTATATCCAAGTCCTCCAAGTCTTCTACAAAATTAAACTTCCCGATCGGTAAGATTCACACATGGTGGCTCCATAAAGCGAATTTACGTCCTAATACATTAAATAGGTGGTTTGAAGTTTGGGATCGAATCTTTCCGACATCTATTTGTTGTTGGCTTTTGCGTAACGAGTACTGCATTGAGTGACGTCTCTCCTAGTACCCTTCTCAATGAACATAACCTGATCGATGTCGGTTAAAAGTTCCAATCTGACCTGTGTAATTTTTAACATTGCATCAAATGCTAGACCGGGAGCCGTATAGTAGTGTAATGGATCAAGAAGATAGGTTTGCAGGCAGGTGTTGAGAAAGTTTTCAAAGATATCCGCTAAAAGAAGCACGTCAGTTTCTAGATAAAGGTCCGAATACTGACCCAACGTTCGAATATCAAAAACATGCCATACTTTTAAAAGCATGCTCGTATGCTTCACTAGTGACACCTTCGTTATGCAAATAACTAAAAAATTCCTCCTTTGTTGGTAGAGAGGTCTCATTTAACTTTTCCCAAGAATCTATATACTCATATGGAAAAACACTTTTTCTCGTTATCAAATCAAATTCGGTTTCGTTACGGCTGTGTAATCTAGTTATGGATTTTTTTGTCATTATCCAAGTAGGAACATAACTTGTCTAAACTGCTACTCATAAATCGAAACGAGTCGATAAATTTAAACTGAATGCTTGTATTGTCAACATGTTTTGTAAAAGAAATATACTTTTCTTTGTTTAATGGTAAGATTTTAACAGGTCCAGGAGTACAGGTTGCTAGTTCTTTAATGAAAAGATGAGCAAGGTTTTGAAACAATTGGAGAGTTGGAACATTTTTCTAAAATACTCTCAATATCTGCGTAAAGAGCAAAAGGAACCTTTTCCTTATATGAATAGTGCGTAAACTCTAAATATTTTTGATTTTCGTTGGGCAATTTTACCGAGCATTTATTTATTTGATAGCAGTTAGTGGAGTGTTTCCGTAACAGAGTGCGAGAGGAAAAATTATTTAAGCATATGTTACAAAAGAATTTTTTGTGTCCTCGATTGGAAAGTTGAGAGGACAACAACGCTGACATGTTCTTGATCCACGTAAAGTATTAATATTGGTTGTTGACGTTTGCCCCCTTTACACTGTCTTCGTTCGAGGAGAGTACTAATAAATTTATCGTGGGAAAATCATGGTTGTGATTATCACTTATCATGAATGGCATTACATACTTTTTTACTATGCAGTATAAATTTACGGATAGATGGTTTAGTTTTTCAAATTTTTTTATATCTGTTAATTTAATGGGAAACTTAAGGGAAATAAAATGATACAAAATAGTCAGCAAATGTGTAATGTGTGTTGCATGTCTGCAGGACTTACTAAAACTGCTTTCCATTTATACTTGTAAATGCATGTGTGTTAGAATGATAAAATTTATATTAAAAAGTAATCAATCCATGAATTGAAACAGAAAAAATTAGTTGAATTAAAGTCCGCTACACCACTTTTAAATTTCTGCAAAACGTAACTATTGTGAAAATCGTACAGGAAAATAAAAGAAGTGTAATAATTTTATTAAGAACTGAAGTAATGAAAAAAAACAAAACATAAGTAATACTATATTTTATACTAATAAATACAAATAAGCAAAAATAATTAGGTCATCTAAAACAAAAAAAAAAGGGTCAATTATAATAGTAAGTTACCCCGATCAACCACATAATCATATCGATGTCCGCGTCCATGAATAATTGAAATATTTAATACGAGATGGGTCCCACTAAATGAGGTTCCGTTCCCTTTCCATAAAAACGACATCGTACTAAAACAAAAATTATTTAAAACTGAAACAACGACAAAAATTACTCACTTCGGGAAATATATTTCGTAGAAAATTAGTAACTACTTCATCTGCAAATTCAAGTTAAAAAAAAAATTACGTATAATATTCTACTTATCCTCTTCCGTTCTGTTGAACCCTAAATCAACAAATTCAACGAAATCTGTAATAAAGACGTTAAGTTTCAGTAAAAAAAAAATGTTTATGAACTTTTCTTACCCGCCATTATTTTGGTAGATGAAGCAAAATGGGTATATGTCTGGAATATGATATTATAATGTAAGGTGAACAACATTATTATATAAATTTTCCATATGAGTAATTCATATAATTTTAAATTAATGATTATTCCATTTCGGTTATATTTTTGGAGCGTAATATTTTAAATTAAATCAATATTCATATATTATATAATGCAGTAAAGCATCTTCGTTTAATGATTATAATTAATAATAATTTTTAATTACATCTTCGTTTAGTTCAAAAATTTTCATGTATATACAATTCCGTTGAGCACCTTTATTTCATTTTCATTTTTACATATTACAAACACAAAGGTAATATTTGTTTAAATAATACGGTATACACCACTTCACAAATTCTAATAAACGACAAGCTTTCAGGACTATTAAATTTAAAAATTAGGGCAAACAATATTACAACAGTTTACAAGAATAAATAACAGTTTCTTTCTAAAATAAGGTATTTCAAATCTATTCAAATTTTACAAACAGATCATAAGTTTTTAACTTTTGATTTTAGTTTTGCCAGTGTAACACGAAACACATCAATGTTTAGATTGTTAACAATTTTACAATAATGCATTAATAAAAAGAGTTTAGTTTAATCCTGCTTTTTTCAGCATACGCTGCACTTCATATAACTCCAAATCATATTTTAACTTCTTTATTTTGCGTATCAGGTCTTCTATTTGTTCCCTTTTTGGAGACCTCTTACAAATTGCTCCTGAGGTAAACTTTTGCATTGAATTCTTCATATTGTATTTGTGCAGACTTATTAACTTCAATGAAACCTACATCTGTCTATAGGTCAGTTTATATACCCACTTGTTATAAACCTCACATCTTGTTACTTTTCTATTACGTGTCTTTAGCACAGAAACGAACCAAATATATCTGGTTATTTCCTTTGTGACATATTTGCATATGAGAGATTCAAACCACACATGTGTTTGGTCACCTACTATATTTTAACGATGACGCACATCAGTTATTTTTAATTATGGTGCTGTCACTATATTTTTTAGATAAGACGCGAACCGACTATTTTTAGCTATGACGCTACCACCTTTTAGTGAGGACATAAACCGGCTATTTTAGCTATGATACAATCACCTTTTAGCGAGGACGTGAACCAGATGTGTGTCTAGCTCAGACACCAACCACAAATATCTGGTTATTTCCCTTTGTGACATATTTTCATAGCAGAGATTCAAACCACACATGTCTTTGGTTACCTACTATTTTTTAATAATGACTCGCACCAGCTATTTTTAATGATGGTGCTGTCACTATAATTTTTAGCTAAGACGCGAACCGACTATTTCTAGCTATGACGCGACCACCTTTAACTGTAGACAAGCATCGACTATTTTTAGCTATGATACACCACATTCTAGCGAGGACGCAAACCAGCTATCATCTGACCCCCAAGGTGACCTTACAAATCTAGTTACTTTTCTAGTGACTTTTTGGGTTAGGATCGGCCTTGTATAACTACTAACATCTCCCTTTCAAGAGCGTATATATATATATATTCCTAAAAGTAAGTATAAACACGACAAAGGCTTGCAAGTAATAAATCTCTGGCAGCAAGAGTGGGTAAATGCGACAAGGGAAGTTTCTTGTACGAACATTTATATAAAGTGTCCTTCGACAGAGTCGCATTAGGGAAAGCGGCTGTGTGGCTACTGACGGGGCACGGTCCGTTCAATCATTACTATGCACAGTCTAAAATTACACACTCAATCCCACAAAGAGCAGCCCAAACGATTAAACTATTTAACAAAACGGGCACACACCCAGCGGGAAACCCCGGTTAAGATATTCCCTAAAAACACAACGATCATCAATGCTTTCAATGAATTAGCGCTAGGGTTTATACTGGCGGAAGAAACTTAGCGCCTATGGTAATGTTTGACCCAATGCATATCCATCCAATCTAGTCATTTTCTCTACCTAGCTTTACACATTATTTTATGTTATTTAACACCTTCATTTAATAACTTTCCTTACTCCCTCAATGGTTTTATAAGAGTATTATCATTTTATCTCTATTAGTATTTTATATTTACTTGTTTATTTATTTATTACTTATCATTTTTTCAATATCTTAACTTGCATGTTGTAGTGTTGTTTACTTGATTTTAATCTATATCATCTTAATTTCTTTTTGTCATGTTTCAGATTGTCTATTATATTTATTTAGTTTATTTATCTATTTATACTTAAATTGTACAAGTGTTTGTATTACTTTTAACCCTTAACACAATCTCTGTTTCAGTGGTTTCCCGTATTTGAAACTGCGCAAACTTAACCATGATTCGGAAACCGTTTATAAACTTTTTAAAATGTATTTGACGTCTGATTTTAGAGCTATGAAGATATATATATATATATATATATATATATATATATATATATATATATATATATATATATATATATATATATATATATATATATATATATATATATATATATATAATATAAAAGCACCAGTGTTCGACAGTGCACCAGTAATCGACATTTAAATTTAACCACAAATATCTAACGTATAATTACATTATTTTCATGTATTTCTACATTCACGAGAATAATTGATACGTTTGGCAACATTGTACAACTCGAGCCGGTTAACAGCGTTTAATGCATAGATAAAAATGGCGGAACTTCGGAACGCCGCCTGAATTTTCATCGTTTCTTAGTGAATTTGTTAAGGTAAGTAACTTATAAAAATATTTTTGTTTAGTTTAGGAACGAAAACATAGCATTTGTTTTTAAAGTAACTTTGAGGTATTAAATTATGATATTACACTAAAATATAGTTGCATTTATAATTCTAACCTTACTTATTAGGTGTGTCGATTACCGGAGCCGCATAAAAGCCATGTCACCAATAATCGACAATGTCGATTACTGGAGATGTGGCTGTTATGCCGCTCCGGTAATCGACACCTTACCGATTACTGGAGCCGTATTAAAACCGTTTGTCCAGTAATCGACACCTTGGAATGAAAAATGCTTTTTCAAATGTAGGTGTTTTTTTTCAGATACGGAAATATGCCGCCGAAATTTGCATACACTCAGCAACAGATAGACTCTGCTCTTGAGGCAGTAATGCAAGGAATGCCTGTTGCAGCTGCCGCTAAGACTTTTGGACTTCCTAGGACCACCCTTCTGGACAAAAAAGCTGGAAGAACGCCGAAAAGTCACAAAATCAATTCTTTGTGATCTTGAAGAAGAAATTTTGGTTAATTGGATCCTTTTATTATGAAGAAAACATCAGCCGGTAACAAAAGACCATGTTTTAGTCAGCGTGCAATTGATAATAAAAGAAGACAAACGACAGACACCCTTCACCAACGGCAGACCTGGCAAAAAATGGTTTGCCTCATTTCTTAAGCGGCATCCACAAATTACACCTCTGGTCGCGCAAAACCTAACTCTAGCAAGAGAAAACGTAACAGAGGGACAGCTTCGATGGTGGTTTGAAGAGGTTCCGAAAATCTTTTAGCAGTCACTGAAGACCCTAGGCGCGTTTTCAACGCAGACGAAAGTGCGTTTTTTCTCCAGCCAAAAGGGGAAAAAAGTCCTTGCTAAGAAGGGAAAGAAATCTGTACATATTGCAGGAACAAATGATGAAAAAGAAAACCTCACGGTTCTTCTGGCCGTAAACGGCCATGGAGAGTTTGCACCTCCAATGATAATTTTTAAATATGAACGAATCCCTAGCCATATAGCGCAAGCCGTAAATAAGGATTGGGGTCTTGGTCGTTCCGAGAACGGATGGATGTGTGGAGCTACTTTCTACGAATATATCACAAATGTATTTGTTCCTTGGTTGGATACTAACAATATTACGAGACCTATAATACTGTTTATTGACGGACATGTCTCCCATTTAACGTATAACTTATCCCAATATTGCAAAGAAAATCAAATAGAGATCATTGCCTTATATCCTAATTCAACTCACCTTATACAACGAATGGACGTTGCGGTATTTAAACTCTTGAAAACATATTGGAAAAAATCAGTGAGGCAATTTCACATTGATACGAAGCATCGAAATTAAGAAAAGAACACTTTTCTAAATTATTTGAGAAAGCCCTAGCATCTGTATCCAAGGAAACTGTGCAAAATGGTTTTAAAGCATGTGGGCTTGTTCCTTTTTTCGTAGCAAATGTAAATTTTTCAAAAATTTCCATGTAGAAAGGTCCTACAGAAAAGAGCAGCAATTTAAAAGATGAACAAAAATTACATGTATTGGAAGAGTCAATACCAAGAGAAACCATGACGCTTTTTAAAACTGTCAAAGATGAAGAATGGAGAGGAAAAACTGAAGATTATTCCAAATATGGCGAAACTTAAAAATAGACATAAAAAACAAGGATATTGAACAACCAATGCAAGGAGAAGGAATCAATAAAAAAGAAAACCCTACCAGCAGCAATATTATTATACATTCAGAATAAGTTGTTAAACCTCAGGAGTCAAAATCGGATAGTCAAACTACAGAAAAACTTTCTATTTGCAATACACCACTTTCAAATTTCCAAAAAAATGTACCTACTCCATTTAAAAAAGCCCTATTTTGGCCCAGTACATCAAACATTGAAAAGAAAAAAAGTAACAAAGAAAAAATTCCAGCTGCGATAACATCAAAAGCTTGGAAAGAATACCATGAGAAAAAAGAGGCTGAAAAACAAATTAAACTGCTGGAAAAGGAAAATAGAGCAAAAGCTAGACAAGCTAAAAGAGAGGAGAAAACCGAATTGCAAAAGAAACGTGTAGAAAAAAAGAGAAAGATTTCATATGAGACTAGCGATGATGAAGAAGAATGGATAGAAAGTGGAGGCGATGTGTCAGAAATGGGGGTTAATGATGACGAATCTTTACAAAGTTACTACTTACCGAAGATAAAACCCAATTTTGGCGATTTATTACTCGTTAAATTTCTGGGTGGAAGTCGGAAATGTATTCAATACCGGTATGTGTGCATCGTTCAGAAGAAACTTGATCAACAAGAAATAGAAGTTATGTCACTGAAATCTTTGAACGGCAGTAAAATTGTGTTCAAAATGGTGGAAAGTGATGTCTCTGTTGTAAGCGAAGAAGATATATTAGAGAAAAACCACAACCTGTAACACAAAATTTGGGAGATAGACTTACCAAGTATGTTTTTACGAGAAGCATCAATATTTTTTAAAGCTGTTAGGTTTTAGGTTTAGATATTTGATAATTTTTGTTTACGATTACACAATGTAATAATAAAGTTCTTTTTTTCTAAATTGTGTCGATTATTGGGGTGTCGATTATTGGTGTGTCGATAACTGGTTTCGGGTGTTGATTATTGGGGTGTCGACAAATGGGGTAGGGATGTCGATTACTGGATCAATTAAGTTACATCGAAATGTCATAAGACTTCCTAACAGTGTCGATTACTGGTGCCTTTACGTTATATACACATACAGGTATGCACCCGTTATGTACTATTTCCTGTACGTGTACACGTATTTCAAGTCTCCAGCATCCCAAATGTTGCATGGCCGAACTAACACACTCGTGCATTTCATATAATAATGGTCGCAATAATGCTATTAAAATTTGACTTAATTTTTATTTCTTATTTGCGTGTGTGCGCGTGTGCGCGTGTGAGCGCGATTGTGAACGCGTGTGTGCGTATGTATGCGCGAGTGTGGGCGAGTGTGTGCGCCCGCGTGTGTGCGGCGTGGGTATTCACGTGTGTGTGCGCGTGAGTGCGACAGCGTGTGCGCGCGTGTGTGAGCGCGTGTGTGCGTCGGGTGTCGGCTCGCGTATGTTCGCGGGTATGCGCGCGTTTGTGCGTGTGTGTGCGTGTCTGAGTATGTGTGCGCGTTTGTGCGTGCGTTTGTGTGAGCTTGTGTGTTCGCAATTGTGTGTGTGTGTGTTTGTGCGCGTGTGCCACGTGAGGGTTCACGTGCATGTGCTCGTGTGGGCGAGCGCGGGTGTGTGCGTGTGTGTGCGCCTGTGTGTGTGCGCGTGTGTGTGCGCGCGTGTGTGAACGAGTGTGCGTGTGTGTGCGCTTGTGTGCGACGTGGATGTGCACGTGCGTGCGCGCGTGTGTGTGTGTGTGTGTGTGAGCGTGTGTGTGCGCGTGTGTGTGCGTGAGTGTGTTCGAGGGTGCAGTGCGCGCATGTGTACGCGCGTGTGTTCGGGCGTGTGTGTGAGCGTGTATGCGGCGTGTGTGCACGTGTGTGTGCACGTGTGTGTACGTGTGTGATTGTGTGTGTGCGTATGGCTACGTGTGTACGGCAGTGTGCGCTTGTGTACGCGCGTGAGTGGGGGCGTGTGTGTGAGCGTGTGTGCGCGAGTGCTTGAACGTGTGTGTGCCCATGTGTGTACGTGTGGGCGCGTATGTGGGCGTGCGCGCGGCGTGTATGTGCACGTGTGTGCGCGCGTGTGTGCGTGCGTATCTTCGCGCGTACGCGCGCGTGTGTGCGTGTGTGCGCGTGTGCACGTGTAAGCACGTGTGAGCGCGTGTGTGCGCGCGTATCTGTGCGCGTGCGTGCGTATGTATGCGCGTGCGGGCATTTGTGTGAGCGTGTGTGTGCGCATGTGTGTGTGCGTGTGCGTGCGCGTGTGTGCGACAGCGTGTGTGCGCGTGTGTGATCACGTGTGAGCGGCGGGTGCGTGCCCGCGTGTGTTCGCGCGTATGCGCGCGTTTGTGTGTGTGTGCGTGTTTGCGTATGTGTGCGTGTGTATGTGCGTATGCGCGCGTTTGTGCGTGCGTTTGTGTGAGCTTGTGTGTTCGCAAATGTGTTGTGTGTGTGTTTGTACGCGTGTGCGACGTGACGGTTCACGTGCATGTGCCCGTGCGCGCGTGTGTGTGCGGCGTGGGTGTGCACGTGTGTGTGCGCCTGTGTGTGCGTGTGTGTGTGAGCCTGTGTGCGCTATTGTGTGTACCCATGACGTATGTCCCCAAAAACTTGACGGATAAACTAACGACCAATATGACGGAACAGGTTACCCTGACAGGGGAAAAAATCATCAGAAAGACACAAGCGGTGTCTAAAGACTTGCTCTTTGCCTCACAGCCAGCGGCCAAAAGGGCGAGAGAGGAGCGCTCAGACACAGACCATTTAGACGTAGACAATGACGATAAAACGAACAACCTAAAGGACCTACTTATTAGCGACCCAAAGACACTCATGACAAAGGCCTCGAACTGTATGGACAAAATAAACGCGGCGGTCAGACGCGAGACAAATGGCAAACTCAGCTTTACTAGAGCGGATCAGACTAGTGTTAGGGATAATCTTGACCACCTAAACAAGGTAATAGTTGCGCTTAGCACCATGGTGTACGAAGGCAATCAAAAGGTTTTAGCGATAACAAACGAGCTCACGGTATTAAAGAGTACTCGAACACAGCCACTCCCAAAACAAAAAATTACAGGTAGCTCCGGTGAACAAGCACTGAGCACGCCTATACAGTCCCTACAAACACCTAGGGTTACACACGCACCAATTTCATATGCGCAAGCGGCAAAAAAGGTTCTAGCCGAGACCCCCAAAAACGGGCCAAAAAAAGAAATGCACACAATGCAGGTGCAACTAAAGGGGGTTGAGGACTCGGCTGAAGTCCTCAAAAACATACGAAAAGACATCTCGAGCAAAGAAATAGGAGGCGCATTCTACGCTGTGCGTAAAACAGCTAAGGGTAAAATAGTTATAGAGTGTGAGAGCGGAGCTCAGAAGGTGTCCTTACAAAATAAGCTCGACACATTTAAAGATAAATACGAGGCGAAAGAGCTAGGTATCTCCCATCCTAGGGTCCTGCTCACAGGGGTAGAGACAGGTTATAATGATGCCATGTTAATCGAGGGGCTTTTGAGCCAAAACGAGGGAGTGCTCAGAGAAACAGACGCAAATAATATCAAAATTATCGGCAAACGTAACTGTAGAAACCCAAACAGACAAAACTGGATAATTGAATTAAAGCCAGGGTTATTCAATTCGGTGATCAAGCAAGGTTACCTAAACTTAGACTTGGTACGAATTAGGGTCCAAGAGCACCTACACGTAATAAGATGCTTTAAATGTAACGGATACGGACATACACAGACGAGCTGTACGGACAAAACGGACACTTGTGGTAGATGCGCGGGCAACCACAGACTGACGGACTGCGACTCGGTTACAACCAATTGCATTAACTGCAAAAGACTGGGCAACAACGACACCAACCACGCGGCGTTTGACGGGAACTGCCCAATATACCAAAAACGTCTGAAACTAATAATTAACCGCACTGACTATGGACTATAAGTCCAACAAAGTAGGTACTAGGGACAACATTAATAATTTCGCCCAAATTAACCTAGGCAAAGGCAAAGCAGCCACCTTAGAATTAAGCAAAACACTGCAGGAAGTACGGTTCAACTTTGTATTAATACAAGAACCGAGCCCTAATTTAAACATACTTCAAAATTACATAAAATTCGAAATAAGTGGCTCTAAAGCGCCGATCCTGGTGGCTCGAGGGACCAAAGCGATACTGCTTACTGAGCACTCTAGTAAAAATATTACCGCAATTAAAACTGAAACGGCTGAGGGTAGCATTATTATAATAAACGTGTATATTGAACCACTCAGAGCGTGTGACACTGACATAGACTTGATTGAAATAGTAATGAACAAGCATGAAAAGGTCATAATAGCAGGCGACTTTAACGCCAAACACCCGGCATGGGGCGAGGACACAAGCAATAGTAGGGGGGAACAATTATATGACCTTATTAACGCCCATATGCTGCTAATAGCAAATGATCCGTATAGCGCACCGACGTTCCAAACGTCAAACGGCATCTCATGGATAGACGTAACTCTATACAGAGACGTCGATATCGTAGGTTTGGTAGTTCACGACGCAGATTCACTTAGTGACCATGAGCTTATACGCTTTTCGCTAGGGGAATCACTTATACAAGAATTGCTACCCAAACGGTTCAAACCCGCTAAAGCTGATTGGACCAAATTTGAGCGGCTCGTTAAACAATATTTTAAGCCAGAATTACTTGACAACATGCGTAGCGACCAAGACGCCGACAGGGTGGCTGGATGGGCACAGCATACGTGCGTTAACATTAGTAAATCTAGTATGCCCTATGTTAGGTCTCCGGATCTCTGTAAAATCAGGGGAATGGTAAGGAAAGCCCGCAAGTCCTACCAAAACGAGCGAGACCCGGTAATAAGGGGGGAGAAGCTGCAACAGTATAAAGACAAACGCAATGAATATAAAAACAAGCTCAAGACATCGAAAGACAGCGCATTTAAAGATTTCTGCACTAATAACGGCTCCCAAAACCCGTGGGGAGTTCTGTACAAAATACTAGCCAAGAGTAAAAACACAAACGTAAACAAAACAATACAGGACAACACAGGGACCTGGACCATATCCGAACCAGACAACGAAATAGCCCTCATGAAACAATACTTTCCCAACGACGACAGTACACTGGACACAGACCTACACAAAAAGATTAGGGAACACGTGAAAGAATTGCCCCAAAGTAACGCTTCTGACCTGCCATTCACCAAAGCTGAACTAGACGAGGTGCTATGCAAGGGCAATGTACGTAAAGCACCTGGACTAGACGGGCTTACGAAAATCATTATAAAACAATTGATGAAACACACGCACGAGTGGTGGTTACGGCTATACAACATATTATACATGAGAGGGGTCTTTCCAAAGGTGTGGAAAGAGGCTAAAATAGTGTGGCTACCCAAACCCAACACAGTCGACCGCCGCCCAATAAGCCTACTGCCAATATTGGGGAAAATATACGATAAAATGTGTACCACCAGATTGTACCACTTTTTAGAAAGACACTGCCTCATCGACAAAGACCAGTACGGCTTTCGGGAAGCAAGGTCAACCGTACGTCATATAAAATCCAACAAGCAAAAGGGGAAACACAGCGCGTTGGTAACGCTTGACCTTCGAAACGCTTTTAATTTAGCGTGGCACCCTGATATAGTGCGTACACTAATAACGTCAAATGTCCCGAGTAACCTTACTAAAACAATTCAAAGTTTCTTAAACAACAGAACCATTCGCCTAAAATCTGGTAAGATAAACACAGACAGAGGGTGTCCGCAAGGCTCGTGTCTTGGGCCACTGTTGTGGCTAGTAATAATGGAAGGGTGGTTTCGAGCACTAAAATCCATCAATATATATCCCGAGAACATGTTTATTCAGGCCTTCGCAGACGACCAAGTATTGGTCATCTCGGACGTCTCGTCAAAAAAGATTGAAAAAATATGGCGCTCAGCGTGGGAAACCACGTGTGGGTGGGCCAAAGCGGCCAAAGCCGAATATGCCTCTAACAAAATAGCTTATATATTTATACCAGCTGCAGGTACAATTAGACCCCCGACACTAAGAACACACAATAAAAACATGTCTCCCACAAATATGCTCAAATATCTTGGGGTAAATCTAGATCCTAAACTCTCGTACTCCGACCATATAAAGGGTATTAGGGACAAAATTAGCAAAATGTCGAATAAGCTTATAGCTATTACAGGGAAAACCTGGGGTATGTCTCCCGATATACTCAAAGCTATATATATTTCGGCCATACGACCTGCCATCTTATACGGGGCAGAGGTATGGGGTATCAAAGCGCATGACAATAAACTCAAAAGTCTTTTAAATACGATACAAAGACCCTTCTTGCTACGTATAGCAAGGGCTTATAAAACCACCCCAAATGCTGCCCTTGAGGCCATAACGGGTATTCCACCGCTATGGGTGTTGGCAAAAGTGCAACATAACATGTTCACAACACATAAAGCCAACGAGGTAAACACGCGCATACCACCGGCCGAAAGACCGCACCCTAGCCTAAGAGGCAACTGTAATATAGTAAACATCAATGTAAACATACAAAAGCAAACGGACATAACTATATGTACAGATGGGTGCAAGTGCCCAACTAGGGTGGCCTCGGCAGTGGTAGTGTGGTATCACGATAGTATTATATATAAAAGGTGTTCTGCGCTACCGCCCGAGTACACAGCACAACAAGCTGAACTTTACGCTATTTACTTAGGCGCAAATTGGGTACGTGAGCACGTAGTGTCCCCTACTAAGATAAATATAATATCAGACTCTTTGACAGCACTAAATGCAATATACAAATTCAAGCACACAGACATATACACACTGCAAATATATAACATTATATTAGAGTTACGGGTAAGAGGAATTGATATAATACCAGCGTGGGTCAGAAGCCACGAGTCCCACGAAAGAAACATATTGGTAGATCGCGTAGCCAAAAACCACGAACAATCCCCGTTTAATACAACTATTTACCCCTCAAAAACACAAATTAATCGCAGCAAGCAGGAACAAATACTTGCTCTCTGGCAACACGAGTGGCTAAATAACACGACGGGCAGGTTCCTCTACGAACACATAAAACATGTCTCCCTACAAAGACTACAACTAACAAAAGAATCAGTGTGGCTGCTAACGGGGCACGGCCCATTTAATCATTATTATAAACGTTTTAAAATTAGGCCGGTACAGGACGAATGCCCATGCGGTGGGCTTAGCTCTCCCGAGCATGTCTTATATAATTGCAACCATCCTCAAAGAGTGACACAACTGTCAAAGCTACGTAATAAGACAGGTTTACCACACCCCGAAACCCCAATTCAAATAAACGGCAAAAACTTAAACATCATAAATGCCCTGAATGAATTGGCGGCCGAATTTATATTGGAGGAGGAAACCTAACGTGATATTTCCTATTTTAGAGTTAAGTTATATGTTGTAGCGTTTATGCCCATTTTATTTTTGTTTGTTCACAAGCATCTTAACTTATTTACTTAATGCACCCACTTATCTACGGCTTTTTATTTTATTTTATTGAACTTTTTCTATGTATTTTATCTGTTTACATGGATTTTAACTTACTTACTTATTAATTAATTTATTTTATCTATTTACAGCATTTTAACCTGTTTTGTTTGTTTAAGAGATTTAAACTTATTTATTTCACGTATTTTATCTGTCTACATAGTTATTTATTATTTTAATCTATTTATATTAATTTATTTATTTATTTATTTTTTTTATTTTATTTTACAGCATTTAAACTCGCTTTATTTGTTTCAGAGTTTTAATAGTGTCGTAATTTGTAATTGTCCATTTACACCATTTTAACATGCTTTACTTTGTTACAGATATCTTTTTAAATATATATAATCTACCTTAATATCGAAACAGTTCCTGGTTCAGTGGTCCTAAATAAAATATAAACTGCGCAAAACTTGACCACGGCGCAGAGACTGTCCATTATAACACTAGAAGGTATATATTGTCTTAAACTAGTTCTATATTTATATATTTATATGTACGTACCCGTCATGTTCCATCCCCCGTATGTGTACACGTATGACAAGTCCAAACATCCCAAATGTTAAATGTTGCATGTAGTAACTAACACATTTGATCAGCTCAAAATCAATCGATGTAGAAGTAAGACCAATAAAGCTGCTTAAAAAACACAGCAATTTAAATTTTGTTAATACTAAATAAATAAAGACTTGAAATCATTGTACGAAAAGAGGACATGACGTCCCCCGCTAATTTTTAGGAGTGCGGAGTTGGGATGGGTTCCCTCGACTGAGTTTCGCTGGATGGGAGGTGGAATAGCTTAAAGCCTTCGGGCGGGTGGGCGAGGTCTCGGCCTCATGTATATATCCTGTGTACTCATGTGTGTACGTGTGTGCGCGTGTGTGGGCGTGCGTGCGCGTGTGTGCGGCGTGTGTGTGCGTGTGTTTGCGTGCGTAACATCGCGTGTAAGCGCGCATGTGCGTGTGTGCGCGTGTGGGCGCGATTGTGCGCGCGTGTGTGCGTATGTGTGCGCGAATATGCGCGTGTGTGTTTGCGTGTGTGCTTACGCGTGAGTGCGCGCGTGTGTGTGCGCATGTGTGTGTGTGTGAGCGCGTGTGTGCGCGCGTTTGTGTGTGTGTGTGTGCGTGTCTGCGTATGTGTGCGTGTGTATGAGCGTGTGTATGAGCGTATGTGCGCGCGTTTGTGCGTGCGTTTGTGTGAGCTTGTGTGTTCGCAATTGTGTGTGTGTGTGTGTGTCTGTGCGCGTGTGCGACGTGAGGGTTCACGTGTATGTGCGCGCGTGCGCGCGCGTGTGTGTGCGCGTGTGTGCGGCGTGGGTGTGCACGTGTGTGCGCGCGAGTATGCGCGAGCTTGTGCGTGTGTGTGCGTGTCTGCATATGTGTGCGTGTATGTGTGCATATGTGCGCGCGTTAGTGAGTGCGTTTGTGTGAGCTTGTGTGTTAGCAATTGTGTGCGCGCGTGCGTGTGCGCGTGTGTGAGCGCGTGAGTGCGCGTGTTTGCGGCGTGGGTGTGCACGTGCGTGTGCGCGTATGTGCGTGAGTGTGCGCGAGTGTGCAGAGCGCGCATGTGTACGCGCGTGTGTGCGGGCGTGTGTGTGAGCGTGTGTGCGCGATTGTGTACATGTGTGTGTGCCCATGTGTGTGCGTGTCTGCGCGTGTGTGGATGTGTGTGCGCGAGTGTGCGGTGTGTGTGTGCACGTGTGTGTAGGCGTGTGTGCGTTAGCGTGTGTGCGCGCCTGTGTGCGGCGTGGGTGTGCACGTGTGTGCGCGCGTATGTATGCGCGGGTGAGCGTATGTATGCGCGTGCAGGAATTTGTGTGAACATGTGTGTGCGCATGTGTGTGTGCGTTCGTGCGCGAGTGTGCGATAGCGTGTGTGCGCGTGTGTAAGCGCGTGTGTGCGGCGGGTGAACTCTCGCGTGTGCTTGCGAGTATGCGCGAGCTTGTGCGTGTGTGTGCGTGTCTGCATATGTGTGCGTGTATGTGTGCATATGTGCGCGCGTTAGTGAGTGCGTTTGTGTGAGCTTGTGTGTTAGCAATTGTGTGCGCGCGTGCGTGTGCGCGTGTGTGAGCGCGTGAGTGCGCGTGTTTGCGGCGTGGGTGTGCACGTGCGTGTGCGCGTGTGTGCGTATGTGTGCGCGTATGTGCGTGAGTGTGCGCGAGTGTGCAGAGCGCGCATGTGTACGCGCGTGTGTGCGGGCGTGTGTGTGAGCGTGTGTGCGCGATTGTGTACATGTGTGTGTGCCCATGTGTGTGCGTGTCTGCGCGTGTGTGGATGTGTGTGCGCGAGTGTGCGGTGTGTGTGTGCACGTGTGTGTAGGCGTGTGTGCGTTAGCGTGTGTGCGCGCGTATCTTCGCGTGTACGGGCGCGTGTGCGCGCGTGTGTATGCGAGAAAACTCAGACAAATAAAAAGGAACAAATAACCCTAAGAGGGGAAAAAATTATTCGGAAAACGCAAACCGTTTCTAAAGGTATGCCATTTGTTGCACTGCCAGCGGCTAAGAGAGTAAGGGAGGAACGTCTGGATACTGACCCAGACATAGACAAGGACGATAGAAACGAATTGAAGGACTTACTCGTCAGTGAACCCAAGATACTTTTGACGAAAGTCTCCAGCTTCATAGAAAATATCAACGCTGCGACGCAAAGGGAGGTTAACGGTAAAATTAGTTTTACCAAATCAGACCAAGCAAAGGTTAGAGACAAACTAGACCAGATAAGCAAAGTCATGATTGCGTTCAGCACTATGGTGTAAGAGGGAAACTAAAGGTCGCTAATTATATCAAACGAGCTCACGGTGGTAAAAAATGCCCGAAATGCACCGCTCACTAAACACTCAATATCAAGCGTAGAGCCAAAAAATCCGACCACGCCCATAAAAATTGCGCAAAATACTCCGAGGACCACTAACGCCCCCATTTCCTATGCACAAGCGGCTAAAAAGGTACTAGCGGAAACACCAAAAATGCCCACAAAAAACCTACACATACTATGCAAGTACAGTTTAAGGATGTAGAGGACTCCACAGAAGTCCTCAAAAATATCAGAAAAGATGTGTCTAGTAAGGAAATTGGGGGTTCGTTTTATGCGGTACGCAAAATAGCAAAGGGCAAAATTGTTATCGAGTGCAAGAGCAGTGCCCAAAAGGCAACTCTACAGAGCACGCTTGAAAAACATAAAGATAAATATGAGTCAAAGGAACTAGGTGTCTCGTATCCCAGAATTCTGCTCACAGGAGTAGAGGCAGGATACGATGACAAAATGCTGATTGAGGGGCTTATAAGCCAAAATGAGGGAATCCTTAAAGAATCAGACGCAAAATAATAGGTAAACGTGCTTGTAGAAACCCCAATAGGAAAAATTGGATTCTTGAATTGAAACCGGGTCTTTTTAGTTCGGTGGTAAAACAAGTTTTTCTAAACCTAGGTCTAGTACGAATTAGGGTACAAGAACATATGCACGTAGTTAGATGTTTTAAATGCAATGGGCACGGGCACACCCAAGTAACGTGTACCGAAAAGATGGACACATGCAGCAAATGCGCAGGTCACCATAGACTGACAGACTGTGATTCTATTATAACCAACTGCATAAATTGCAAAAGGCTTAAATACGGTGATACAAACCATGCGGCTTACGACGGAAACTGCCCGGTTTACCAAAGGCGGTTGAAATTAATTATTAACAGAACCGACTATGGAATATAACCCCAATATAGCAGATAATGGGGACGCACTAACGAACTTTATGCAAATAAATCTAGGTAAGGGTAAAGCGGCCACCCTCGATCTAGCTAAAACGCTAGAAGAGATTAATTGTAACTTTATTTTAATACAAGAGCCAAGCCCAAATATAGGCGTACTAAAAAATTATAGTAAATTTGAAATAAGTGGCTCATAAGCTCCCATTCTGGTAAAGGAAGGGACCCAGGCAATCTTACTAACAGAGCTCTCAAGTAAAAATATTACAACAATAAATGCGAACACTATTGCGGGGAACCTTATAATAATAAATGTATACATCGAACCACTCAGAGTATGTGACTGCGAGTTCGATATGGTCGAAACTATTTTATATAAACACGAAAAAATTATATTAGCTGGCGATTTTAATGCCAAAAACCCCGCACGAGGAGGTGTAATTGGCAATACCAGGGTGGATACATTGTATGACTTGATCCACGCCCAAAACCTGCTAATAGCGAATGACCCATACAGTAGGCCCACTTTTCAAACGGCCAACGGCGGCTCATGGGTAGATATTATTCTCCATAGAGGCGTCGAGGTCTTAGATTGGCAGGTGCACGATGTAGGTACCTTAAGCGACCATGAGCTAATACTATTCTCTATTGGCACAAAATTCTTAAAAGAACTCCCACCCAAACGCTTTAGGCACTATAAGGCGGATTGGTCTAAATTTGAGTTACTAGTTAAAAAACATTTTAAAATAAACATCATAGATAATATAAATAGTGACCAAGATGCTGAAAAGGTAGCAGAATGGGCGCAAGACATGTACATAACAATAAGCAAAGCTAGTATGCCATATACGAGGCCCCAATACCCCAAGCAACAAAAAACGTCTTGGTGGTTCCCCGAATTAGGCAAACTAAGGGGCCAGGTGAGAAGAGCGCGTAAGGCCTCTAAAAAAGAGCAAGACCCTGAGGTAAAAAAACAGAAACTACAAATATACAAAAATAAACGTAATAAATACAAAAACAAATTAAAAGAATCCAAGAATACCTCATTCAAAGACTACTGCACAAAACAGGGGACACAAAACCCGTGGGGAACTTTGTATCGGATTTTAGCCAAGGGGAAAGCAAACACAAGAGTACACAGGACCATATTTGACAGCTCGACAGGGACTTGGACTACTTCCACGAATGACAATGAACATGCCATGACAAGACAGTACTTCCCAAATGACCACAGAACACTTGACACCGACATAAATCGAACAACTAGAGAGAGCGTCAGTGTGATACCGGAAAGCAATGTATCAGACCCTCCTTTTACAAAAATTGAACTCGATGAAGTGCTAAATAAAGGGGATGAGCGTAAAGCGCCTGGTCTTGATGGGCTCACAAAACCAATAGTCAAGAGGCTCATATACTACACCAATGATTGGTGGTTAAAATTCTACAACTTGTTATATAGTAGGAGGGTTTTTCCAAAGGTTTGGAAAGTGGCAAAAATTGTCTGACTGCCAAAACCTAACACCACCGATCGGCGGCCAATAAACCTTCTCCCTGTATTAGGCAAAATATTCGATAAATTGTGTACAAATCGACTATATCACTTTCTAGAGAAGCATGGCCACCTAGACGAGGACCAATACGGCTTCAGGAAAAGTCGGTCCACAGTAAATGCACTAGATAGGGTGGTGCAACACAAAACGAAACAAAGCAAAAGGGAAGCATAGCGCAATAGTTACCCTAGATTTGCACAACGCATTCAATTTAGCATGGCACCCGACCATACTTCGGATGCTAATAACGTTCAATGTACCGACTAACTTGCGTAAAACAATCCAGGGCTTCCTTTCAGACCGTACCATTGCAATAGGTAGTAGCCGGGTATGCATAAATAGAGGATGCTCACAAGGATCGTGTCTTGGGCCCCTCCTTTGGTTAGTACTAATGGAGGGGTGGTTTCATGCAACGAAAGGCACAAGTTTATACTCTAATAACCTATTGGTTCAAGCTTTTGCGGATGATCAAGTTTTGGTTATCTCCGATTATTCTGCAAAAAAATTGAAAAAGCGTGGCAGGTAGTCTGGGAAGCAACACGAAACTGGGCTGACTCAGTAAAGAGTGAATACGCCATAAATAAAAGTGAATACATTTTTATTCCTGCCACAGGCATAACTAGACCACCTATACTTAAAATAAGTGATGTGAACACGACCCCATCGGAAACTCTAAAATATCTTGGAGTCAAATTAGATTGCAAGTTCCTATACAGAAGCCACATAAAAGGTATCAGGGACAAAATTAATAAGGTCTCCAATAGACTCATTGCTATAGTTGGTAAAACGTGGGGAATGTCCCCTGACATTCTTAAAGCAATATATACTTCGGCCATACGGCCAGCAATACTATACGGAGCAGAAGTCTGGGGCGCTAAGGCGCACGATAGCAAGGTAAAAACCGTATTGTACACCATACAAAGGCCATTTTTATTACGCATTGCAAAAGCATATAAAACCACGCCAAACGCTTCCCTGGAAACAATTACGGGAATCCCACCCTTATGGGTAATGGCAAAGGTACAACATAACATATACAATAACATCAATAAAGATCACATAAGTTCATTTATACCACCAACAGAGAGGCCACACCCTAGCCTTAGAGGCAATTGTACTATAATAACGAGCGGCATTTGTCCAACTGCCTTAAATCACCCGGTTACCATATACACAGACGGGTGCAAGCGTCCAGGTAGGGTAGCGTCTGCGGCTTTAGTGTGGCACCAAGACTCACTTGTGTACACTAAATGTTATGCCTTGCCCACAGAATATACAGTGCAGCAGGCCGAACTATACGCCATTCATATAGGTATGGACTGGGTTAGAGAATATATAGTGTCTCCAAATAAAATAAGTATATGCTCAGACTCTCTATTAATAAATATAAGCACACGGACATTTATGCCTTGAGAATTTATAATACAATGTTATTACTCAGAGAAAGAGGTATTATATATATATATATATATATATATATATATATATAACCCCATTTTGGGTAAAAGGTCATGAGTCTGACAAAGGAAACAATGAGACCGATGAAACCGCAAAACATCAAGTAACATTTCCCTTCCAAGAGCGTATATACATTCCCAAAACTAAGTACAAACACGATAAAGGCCAAGTAATAAATCTCTCGCAGCAAGAGTGGGAAAAATGCGATAAAGGAAGGTTCTTGTACGAACACTTAAATAAAGTGTCCTTTGACAGAGTTGCGCTAGGGAAAGAGGCTGTGTGGCTATTGAGGGGTCACGGTCCCTTCAATCATTATTATGCACGATTTAAAATTAGGGCCCTGGAAAATAAATGTCCATGTGGGGAACTTAGTACAATCAATCACGTATTATACAAGTGTAACCACCCACAAAGAGCAGCCCAAACAATTAAATTATTTAACAAAACGGGTACACGCCCAGCGGATACCCCGATTAAGATATTCACTAGAAACATAACGATTATAAATGCTTTTAATGAATTAGCGCCGGGGTTATATTGGCGTCTGTGGTAATGCTTGTCCTCATGCATATCTATCCTATTCAATATAGTCACTTACCCTACCTAGCTTTACGTATTAATTTATCTTTACCATTAGTATTTTATATCTACTTGCTCATTTTTACATATTTATTATTATATATTTATTACTTTTATCAAGATTTTAACTTGCATGTTGTAGTGTCGTTTACGTGATTTATATCAACAACATTTTAATCTGTTTTGTCATGTTTCAGATTGTCCATTTTATTTACTTATTCTATTTTATTTTTACTTATTTTTATCTATTTATTTACTTTTTTTAAAGATCTATTTATAGGTAAAATGTACAACTGGGTGCGTATTACTCTTAACCCTTAAAACAATTTCTGTTTCAGTGGCTGCCCGTACATGAAACTGCGCAAACTCAACCACGATTCGGAAACTGTTTATAAACTTTTTAAAATGTAATTCTCGTCTGATTTTAGAGTCATGGAGATACATTTATAAATATAAGTATAGAAACAGGTATGCACCCGTTATGTCCTATTTCCCGTACGTGTACATATACTTCAAGTCCCAAAATCCCAAATGTTGCATGACCAAACTAACACACCCTTGCATTTCATCTAATAAAAGTCGCGAAAATACTTTAGAAATTTGACTTAAGCAACAAAATGACGGGAAAATTTTAATTCTACAAAAGAGGACATGATGTCCCCCGCTAATTTTTAGGAGTGTGGAGTTGGGATGGGTTTTCTTGGCTTGGTTTCGCTTGATAGGGGTAGAGTAGCCTAAAGCCTTCGGGCGGGTGGGCGAGGTCTTGGCCTCAAACATATATCCTGTATGCGTGTGTGCGATATCGTAACCAATGAGGTTAGCCATTGCGATTTGATCGTAAACAGATATCTTAACATTCGTAGCTTTCAAAAATTGCCAAAGTTTTCATAGCAGTTAACTCGCCCTCCGGCGTGCCTAGCGGAGGAAAACACCTCCTTGTGGTTTACCTCGGGTAACTAGGAGAGGCGTCCTGACCCCTTGAGCAAGGGTTATAGGTATAAGTACCAATCCAGGCCAAGTAACCACGCTAGCAGGGTAGGCACGGTTCTTTACTCCACCAGGGTGCTCTCCGGGTTGGAGCCTGGTGCCTGCCGGGGCGGCGTAGTGCCCCTTGGGGTGGTTCCCCCTTTTCTAGTCAACTTGTGGCGTTTTAAAGATTTTAAAGTGTTTTGTTATTGTCCGTATGTTTAACTCTCGATTTTATTTACTCTGATTTTATTTTACTTTATTTTAGACCTACAACCAATTTTAGCCTAACTCTAAGCCTAATTTTAAGTTATATATGTATATATATATATATATATATATATATATATATATATATATATATATATATATATATACCGGACATGGACATAGATGCACCCTTTACTCCCACGTTGGACTACCGCACAGATGAGGAAAGGGGATTGAAACCAAGATCGTCATTTGAGCGATCCCCTCCCTTAGGACATACTCCTAATATTGCTCAGACTTACAAAACGGAGCAAATAACCTTAACGAGGGATAAAATTATAAGGAAGACCCAAACTATATCGAGAGACATGCCTTTTGCCTCGCAGCCATCGGCTAAAAGAGCCAGAAAGGAACGCCCCAACAATGACGACAGAGACATTGACATAGAAGACAAAAACGACTTAAAAAACCTGCTGACCAGCGACCCAAAAAAACTATTAACTAAAGCTTCGGGTCTTATGGACACAATTAAGTCTACAATCCAAAGAGAGGTCAATGGTAAACTTACTTTCACCAAATCAGACCAAGCTAAGGTTAGAGAACATGTAGACCAATTAAACAAAATTATGATCGCCTTTAGTACAATGGTTTATGAAGGTAACCAAAAGGTATTACTTATGACAAATGAGGTCACGGTACTTAAAAATGCACCTAATATGACTCCCACAATATCGTACCCCAAGGTCAAAACCCAAAATACGCCAAAAATAGCGGCTCAAAATACACCGCAGGCAAACAGAGTTCCCATGTCGTTCTCCCAAGCGGCGAAAAAGGTTTTAGCGGAAACGCCGAAAAATAATAATAAACAAGATAGGCACACAATGCAAATACAATTAAAAGGTGTTGAGGACTCTAGCGAAGTTCTCAAACATATTAGAAAATACGTAACGAGTAAGGAAATAGGGGGCGCCTTTTATGCGGTGCGTAAGATAGCCAAAGGGAAAGTGGTCATAGAATGTAATAGTGGCACACAGAAAGAGACACTACAAAATACTCTTAAGAAATACAACGACAAGTACGAATCGAAAGGGTTAGGTGTCGCGTATCCCAGGATCCTACTCACAGGGGTTGAGACTGGATACGACGACAAGATGCTTATCGAGGGACTTATAAACCAAAACGAGGGCACCCTTGTAGAATCCGATGTAAATAACATTAGAATAATAGGGAAACGGGTATGTAGAAACCCCAATAGGGAGAATTGGATTCTAGAAATGAAACCAGGTTTATTCAACAGTGTAACAAAACAAGGATTTCTAAATCTTGACTTGGTTAGAATAAGAGTACAAGAACACCTACATGTCGTTAGGTGTTTTAAATGTAATGGGTATGGGCACACCCAACAAACGTGTACCGAAAAAGACGACATATGCGGTAAATGCTCGGGTGCTCACAGGCTAACTGACTGCGTATCACTAATAACAAATTGCGTAAACTGTAAAAAGATTAAATATGACACAAACCATGCGGCTTATGATGGTAATTGCCCTGTCTATCAAAGGCGGCTAAACTTAATCATTAATCGAACAGATTATGGAATATAACATAAATGCACAAGGTACTATAGACATAACAAACGCCGTATTTAAATCTAACATAGTAGGTACTAGGTACCAAATAAATAACTTGGCACAGGTCAATTGCATTCAAATAAATTTAGGCAAGGGCAAAGCAGTTATCCTGGAACTAGCTAAAATGCTAGAAGACAATACATGTAGCTTTGTATTGATTCAAGAGCCAAGCCCAAATGTCGACGTTTTATCCCACTACAGTGAATATGCAACAAATGGTTCCAAAGCCCCTATTCTTGTTAAAAAAGACAATAATAAAAGGCAATACTATTGTCAGAGTACTCAAATACAAACATAACTGCGGTGAATGTTAGCTCTAAATCTGGTAACCTCGTGGTAATAAATGTATATATAGAACCTCTTAGGAGGTGCGATAGGTGCGATATAGAACTCGACACGATCGAGTCAATTCTAAACAATTACGAACATGTCTTATTAGCCGGCGATTTCAATGCTAAAAACCCTTCGTGGGGGGGGGGGAGGTGACACTAGTAACTTGAGGGGAGACACACTGTATGACCTAATCAGCACATAACTTACAAATAGCGAACCATCCTTATAGTTTACCCACGTTTCGTACGGTAAACGGGGTCTCATGGGTAGACATCACTCTACATAGAGGCTTTGAGGTTCTGGACTGGCAGGTACACGATGAAGGCGCTGGTTTAAGGGACCATGAAATAATCCGTTTCCCAATTGGCACCAGACTTAAACAAAACCCTCTACCAAAACGTTTCAGGCATTATAAGGCGGACTGGACTAAATTTGAAACGCTAGCTAAGAAACACTTCTTAACTAACATATTAGACAACATAGGTAGCGACCAAGACGCCGAAAAGGTGGTAGAATGGGCGCAAAATACATGTATAATCATTAGCAAAGCCTGCATGCCATACACCAGGCCTCAATTCCCAAAACAAATAAGAACGTCATGGTGGTCCCCCGAACTGTGCCCATGTGCTTGTGAGTGTGTGCGCGTGTGTGTGCGCGTGTGCGTGCGCGTGTGTGCGCGTGTGTGCGCGTTTATGCGCGTGTGGGCGCATGTGTGCGCGTGTGGCGATATCGTAACCGACGAGGTCGTTCCTGCTATAAGTGCGTTTTTATAAAGTGACAAAATTTAAAGGCTAAAAGTCTGCAAGTAGTACCTACTACGTTTTACTTTAACTTGGCTTTTAAAATTAAAACTCCGAATTGGCAAAGGGTATAGGAAAAGTTTAGCTGGCCGTAATCCCACCTGTCCGGTGGAGGTAACACCTCCTCGCGGTGACCTCGGGAACCATACCAAGGCAGTTTGTAAGCCCTCATGAGCAGTGGTGTCAGAATATAAGTTCCTTGGTAGGGCTAAGTAACCACACCGGGCCAGCAGCAGGGGCAGGAGACCTAATCCCCTTACCCGGTCGCTCGCCGGTAGGGGGCTCTCTGCGGACTGCACCTAACACTTTTTCCCCCTTTTGTTTATATTCTAGGAGCTAGACCCGGTTTTCAGCCTGTAGTACAGAGAAGGGCGGAAAACCCGTATACAGAGAAAGGCATTCGTCCTTCCTAGTTTTAACATAGTCATGAGTTTTATCTATACAAAATTTAATCTAGTCATAGCTTTAGTTTTTCTTAACTTTACAATATTTTAACTTAGGTCTTAGCATTAAATATAAGTTTTATATATAATCGACAAAATTCTGCATAATGAGCCAGGTGCATATCGACGACGACGTTTTTGCGATACCCGAAGGTGCGATTTTTAAAGCACGAATGTCGCATAGTAGATCACCACCCCTATCGACACAACATAGTGTAAATCCCGATTATGGAAAATGTATGCAAACCCGCAGATCTGGTCCTTATAATAGGTGATAGACCAATACGAAAGACACAATCGGTGTCAAAAGACATGACTCTATGTGTCACGCAACCGCCGACAAAAAGGGCTAGACAAGAGGATATAGATCATAACACCGCGGATGCGGTAGACATGGCCCTAGAAGCCATTTTCGCAACAGATCTGAAGGTCTTACTAGCCAAAGCCTCCGCAACTATAGATGGTATTAAAACGGCAACAACCAGGGAGGTAAATGGCAAATTAACCTCTAATCTAGCGGATCAAGCCACGGTTAGAGATAACTTGGACAACTTAAATAAAACCATCATAGCATTAGCCACCATGGTATATGAGACGCAACAGAAAGCCGCAAATGCGGAAATGAAGTTGAATAATAAAATCCCAGATGTTCAAAGTGCGAAAATGCCGAAAGCAAAAGACATAACAGCCAAAGACGTAAAATCTAACCAGTGGCCGCCAAACGATAAGAGTCCCCGTACTCCGGCGCCACCTCTAACATACCTACAAGCGGTTAAAAAAGTAATAAAGAGCACCCCAAAAACCGGAGTCAAGAAAGCGCAGTTCACCACACAGGTGGAAATTGAGGGAGTAACAGATGTGCAAGAAATTGTGAAACAGATAAGGCAAGACATTAAATATAAAGAAATAGGCGGGTCTTTTACAGCGATGCGCAGGCTTCCGACAGGCAAACTATTAATTGATTGTGAGAACAAATCGCAACAACAAACGCTACAAAACAAGCTAGAGCAAGCGGGTAAATATAAAGCCAGAGAACTTGGCCCCCTGCATCCGAGGGTTTTGCTGCCAGGGTTAGAAACCGGATACACGGACAAACTCCTAATACAGGGGTTGGTTACGCAGAATGAGGATATCCTAAGTGGAGAACATAATATTAAGGTGGTGCGCAAAAGGACTTGCAGAAACACAAAGAGAGAAAACTGGGTTATAAAGCTTAAACCAGTCGTCTTCAGACGAGCCGTAGAACGAGGATATTTAAATCTAGACCTCGAGAGAATAAGAGTTCAGGCGCATATACACCTGTTAAGGTGTTTCAAGTGAAACGCCTTCGGGCACACTCAGGTAAGGTGCACGGAGAAGAACGACACGTGCGCAAGGTGCGCGAGTATGCATCGCACATCCGAATGTAAGGGTGAAAAAATTGAATGTAACTGCAAAAAGGCTAATTACAATGGCTCTGGATCATATGGCTCTGGATGGTAACTGCCCTGTATATCAAAGGAAAGTGAAATTAGCCATCAACAAAATTGATTATGGATTATAACACCAACAAGAAGGAGACGAAGGTGTTACAGATTAACCTGGGAAAAGACAGGGCAGCTACAGCGCAATTACTACAAATAGCGACCGAACAGACGCCAGCTATAATTCTAATTCAAGAAGCAGGGCATAATGTAGGGATTCTGAAATGTAATTACAACATTTTTGGAGTACAAGGAAGCAAAGCCCCTATAGCAGTAAACAAACAAATAGTCGCGTTCTTGCTAAGCAAATATAACTCCATCAAAATAACAACAGTAAAAATTAGGATACAAAGCGATGAAGTAACCAATCGCCAATCTGTACATTGAACCGTTGAGAGAATGGCACGACAAATTGGCGACCATAAGCAAAATATCTTTAGAGCCAAAACTTTTACTTGCAGGAGATTTAAACGCAAAACATCCGGCATGGGGGGGCGTAGCAAATAACAACAGAGGAAAAAAACTATATGACTTAATAAACTCCTTAGATCTACAAATTCACAACGAAACATACGGAGGCCCTACATTTGAGACTGCGAACGGTATATCTTGGATTGACGCAACGTTAACAAAAAACGTCGAGCTGTCGAAATGGACAACGAAAGGTCAGGAATCTCTCAGCGACCACAAGTTTACACATTATATCCTAGGTGGAAACCCACATGACGTGAAACAACTCCGTACATTCAAACGGCGGAAGGCAAACTCCGACAAGTTCAATTACAAAGTGAGCAAATTGTTAACCGACGATATTATTACAAACATGAGAGATCAACAGACAGCAAACGAAACAACGAATATACTGCAAGCCGAAATATTAAAAATTTGCAAAAACTGCATGCCCTACATCATCAAAAAGCCAAGTAACGGCAAATGCCATTGGTGGAATAACAAATTGCAGACATTTAGAACGAAACTCAACAGAGCTAGAAAGACCATGCAGAAGGAGACTGTACCTTATGTCAAGCAGCGGCTGCGTGAAAATTATCTATAGGAAAGAAGGTTGTACAAAAACAACATTAAAGAAGCCAAAGACAAGGAATACAGAAATTACCTCACAAAAATAGGAGCCGAAAACCCCTGGGGAAGGATCTATAAAATACTTAATGGGGGAAAGGAAGCAAATAGATTAGAAAGCATCTATAACGAGCAAACGCATATTTGGACAACGTCCCCGACAGAAACCAATGAATATCTAGTCAGAAAATATTTCCCCCAGGATTGCGCGGAAAACGAGAACGACATACATAAGCTAACCAGAACATATGCTAACAAACTCTTCGAACAGGAAGAAGATCAGGACTTTACAGAAGTAGAAGTTGTGCGGACCACTAATAACAAGGATCATAAGGCCCCAGGACCAGACGGTATATCATGGCCGATAGCCAAGAGGCTGATAGCTGTATCACCAAGTTGGTGGACAGAATTCTTCAATCGACTTTTTAAAATACGGGTCATCCCAGCCCTATGGAAAAAGGCACACATCGTATGGTTACCGAAGCCAGAAAACAACGGATATAGACCCATCTGTCTATTAAACGCGCTAGGCAAAATATTGGATAAACTATGCGCCAGTAGACTGTTATATTATTTAGAATCACATGACAAATTATCTAGTCATCACTTTGGTTTTAGAGAGGGCAGATCCACGACAAAGGCAATAGAGACCACAATAGGCCACATTAAGAACATGAACAAAAGCAAACTACACAGTCACATGATAACACTGGACTTAAAAAATGCGTGCAACCTAGCCTGGACATCGCTAATCGTGCGCCAATTACACAAACTGAGAATACCGAAAAATCTAGCCTACTTTTTAAAAGACTTTATGATTGACCGAAAATAAAAGTAGACGATGCAGAGGTTACAATTAATAGAGGATGCCCACAAGGTTCCTGTGTCGGGCCTATCTTATGGCTCCTGATAATGGAAACATGGTTTGAGGACATGAAGAAAATGCAAATAGACAAGTACTTATAATTAGCGGCAGATCCGCCAAGGAGATAGAAAATGTATGGGGCGAAGCTATAAGGACATGCCAGAAATGGGCATCGAACACAAAGTCGGAATATGCACTCGAAAAAGTCCCAAGCAACAAAATATTAAGACCCCCGATCTTAAAGGTACAAGAGATAACCATGCCTCCAAACACAAACCTGAAATATTTAGGACTACGGATAGATCCACAATTATTATTCCTTGACCGTCAGAAATAAAATTTCGAAATATACCAGCAGATTGTGTGCTATAGGGGGGAAAACTTGGGGTGCTACTAAGGATATACTTATAGCACTATATGATGGGGTAATTAAGCCGGATATACTATACGCAGTGGAAATATGTGTAATTAGATCCCATGATACGCGAATTATCAAAGTACTAAATTCAATGAACAGACCCTTTGCCCTGAAAATGACGAAAGCTTATAGAACTACACCGAAGAATGTCTGTGAAATAATCGCGGGGATAGTCCCCCTACCAATCGCTGCGGAGGGATTATACCATAAATTTAAAAATCTTGAACTAGGCTAAGAGGCATACTCCAAACAGCTAACGCATCATCCCCAAGGAAGAAGGATGTAATTATCTATAACGACGGTTCTAAGTCGGATAGCATGGCGTCAGCCGCACGTCTCGTGACTAAAAACGATAATATAATAGAGCAAACAACAGAAATCTTAGCATTACACGCAACATCCCAACAAACGGAAATTTTCTCGATGTACAAGGCCTGTGAATGGATTGAAAGTTACGTCGCGAATCCACAAAGGTTATTTATTATAACAGATTCACTGACATCAATAAAAACCATCCAATCATACCACCACACTAGTTCGTGGGCAGCTTCAGTCTACAAGGCGATCATAACGTTGCAACAACACTGTATAACTATTAACCTAAAGTGGAAGAAAGCCCATGCTAATACGAAAGGGAATAAGCTAGTTGACAAATTCGCGAAAATACCTACAACAACGGGTACGGTCAGCATCCCTAAATCACGCAAAATATTCAAGAAAGGGATGGAAAGTATGAACTTACAAGATTGGCAAAACGTGTGGGAAGGTAGTAGCGCAGGCAGAACCCTATACGGACATATTAACAAAATAAGAACGTATGAGTATCACTTAAATAAAGAGGCAGTGTGGCTTCTAACAGGACACGGCCCATATGCACACTATTTTGCGCGTTTTAAAATCAAAAATATACAACATTACTGCAAATGTGGAAAACCATTCAAGCAATAAATCAAATCGCCATTGATTTTAATACTGAAGACACCGTAGAAGTATGATGCTTAAACGTCCGAACTTCTAACGGGTTTAAGCCAACGACACCATTATAAAAGTAATATTATAAAATTATACGTTAGGTAAACCCGTTTTTCTTTTTAACATAGTTATAAGTTTTATTTATACAATTCAGTCTAGTCATAGTCTTAGTCTTTTAACTCTACAATATTTTAACCTAGAGTTTAGTTTTAGTTGAAGCTTTATATATACTGATACAATTATCTTTATTTATGTATTTCTTTTGTTTTTCTTCATCTATGTATACAAAATTTTAGCTAATGTGTGCGCGCGTGCGTGCGCTCGACTATACGCACGCGTGCGTGTGCGTGTGTGCGCGTGTGCGTGTGCGTGTGGATGCGTGTGTGCGTGTGTGTCCGTATGTGTGTGCGTGTGCGTGTGCGTGTGCGTGTGCGTGTGCGTGTGCGTGTGCGTGTGTGTGCGTGTGTGTGTGCGTGTGTGCGCGTGTGTCCGCGTGTGTCCGCGTGTGTGTGCGTGTGTGTGCGTGTGTGCGTGTGTGTGCGTGTATGCGTATGTGTGTGCGTGTGTGCGCGTGTGCCCGCGTGTGTGTGCGCGTCTGTGGGCTTGTACAGCGCGCGCGCGTGTGCGCGTGTGTGCGCGTATGTGCGCGTGTGTGCTCGTGTGTGTGCCCGTGCGTGTGTGTGGTCATACGTGTGCGCGTGTGTGTGCGCGTGATACAGAGAAGGGCGGAAAACCCGTTATACAGAGAAAGGCATTCGTACTTCATGTTTTATTTATACAATTTGGTCTAGTCACAATCTGTAGCGTAAGTTGCCGTAAGTTTTATCTTTGCTAATTGATGATTATCAGAAGCTCCAGCTTCTGTTAATCATCAATTAACAATGATAGTTTAATGGTAAACAAACATAATAATGCAAATTTATCTATGAAGTGTAACCAGCTAGTTTTTAAAGAATAACTTAGATGTAAGTAACGTAAGCAACTTGACTTGTTTTAACATTGTTTTATTGTAGAAGCCTTGATAAAGGAACAAAATAAAAAGCTTCCGAAATATTGGCAAATATCAAAGAGTTTTAAACGTATTAAGACCCTAGTTAGCCGCAAGCCTGATAACACTAAGCAATTAGTTAATAATAAAAAAAAAATTTTCCTTAACATTGTAACGGCTGTTACTTCCCTCAACTTATATATATATATATATATATATATATATATATATATATATATATATATATATATATATATTCTGTGTGTGCGCGTGTGTGCGTGTGTTTTTTACTTTTGTCTTAGCTTCTAGGAGCAAAACCCCCAAACCCGATTTATTGCCTGTATTACAGAGAAGGGCGAAAAACCTGTTGTACAGAGAAGGGCATTCGGCCTTCATATCTCTCTAGTTGTAATTTTTATTTTAATATTTTAATATTTTTAATAATTTTCAGCGATATACGTCAATTTAGATCTAAGTTTTCTTTTTACTTCTACAACATACCAACCTAGCTTTAGAGAGTAGTTTAAGATTTATATCATTATACAAAACCTCCCAACATGAGTCAGACGGAAATAGATTGCGCAACAGATTGCCAACCCTGTGGCCCAAGAAAATGACACTGCAGATAAACCCGCGGACCCAGTACTAATAATAGGTGACAGGTCAATACGTTAGACACAATCGGTGTCGAAAGACATGACTCTGTTCGTTACGCAACCGCCCACTAAAAGGGCAACACAAGAGGTAGTCGACCCAAACATAACAAATACGACAGATCTAACCCTCGAAACAATGCTTACAATGGATCCAAAGGTTTTGTTAATAAAAGTCTCCGCAAATGCGGATAACATAAAAATGGCCACCACTAGGGAACAAAACCGCAAAATATCTTTCACTCGAGCCGACCAAGCGGTGGTAAGAGAAAACCTCGATAACTTGAATAAAACATTAATGGCACTGACCTCTATGATATATGGCATTCAATAAAAAGCCACTTTGACAGAACTCAAACACCGCACTATGACCCCGACGGTCCAAAGCAAACAAACTCCGAAAAAGAATGATAAAGTAATAAACGGCACCGTTAAAACAAACCTTCGCCCGTTAAACGAAAATAGCCCCCGTACCCCTCCGAACCCAGTGTCATATCTTCAAGCGGAAGTACTCCTAAAACCGCGGACAAAAAACCACAATTTACTACGCAGGTCGAAATCGAGGGCGTAACAGACGCACACGAGATCGTAAAGCAAATTAAACAAGACATCAAATATAAAGACATATGTGGTTCATTCGCGGCATGCCCAGACTTCCAACAGGGAAGGTAATAATAGAGTGCGAAAGCAGATCCCATCAAAAAACTTTACAAGGTAAACTAGAACAAGTGGGGAAGTATATTTCTAAAGAATCAGGTCCGATGCACCCTAGGGTCTAGTTGCCAGGCCTAGAAGTCGGGTATATAGATAAACTGTTAATTGAAGGTTTGGTTACCCAAAACAACGACAGAATAGGAAATGAACAAAACGTTAAGGTTGTAAATAAACGAATATAGAGATTCCAAAAGAGAAAACTGAGTAATTGAGCTAAACCCGGGTATCTTGAGATGGGTCCTCGATAGAGGTTATCTCAACTTAGACCTCGAAAGAATCAGAGTACAGGAACATAGACATGTACTGAGATGCTTTAAATGCAATGCTTTTGGGCATACTCAAGTTAGGTGCACATAACCGAACGACACGTGCGCCAGATGTGCTGCCATGCACCGTACATCCGAGTGTAAACGAGTTAAAATAGAGTGCTGTAACTGAAAAAGATCGAACTATAATGGGGTAGACCACACGGCATTAGATGGCAACTGCCCCGTCTATCAAAAAAAAATTAAATTAGCCATTAACAAAACAGATTATGGACTGTAAAATCGACAAATTAGAGGCAAATGTATTACAATTAAACGTAGGGAAGCAAAACTTCAACAGTTTTGGGGGAAAATGGAGTAAGGCTTCCATAGCGATAGGTAAACAAATCGAGATCTTCGCAATGAACAGGTATAATTCCACAAACATCACGGTGGTAAAAATTAGAACAAATGGCAGTGAAGTAATAATTGCAAATACATATATCGAGCCGGTAAGGGAATGGGCAAGTGAATTAGCGATTCTAAACGAATTGGCGCAGGAACCAGAAGCCCTCATGGCGAGTGACCTAATGCCAAACACCCAGCGTGACGGGGCGACGTATGCAATAATAGGGGAGAAGAAATATACGATATGATAAACTCGCTAGACCTAGTTATGCATAATGATCTTTACGGTATCCCCGGTTTTGAAACGGCAAACGGTGCGTCATGGGTAGACCTAACTTTAACACATAATGTCACACTATATAAATGCGTAACAGAGAAACATGATTCACTTAGTGACCATAGGCAAATTTCGTACACTTTAAACGGTGGCCTATATGAAGGTGAGCAAAAACACATATTTAAGTGGCGCAATGCCAACTGGGTAAAATTTAATAACAAAATTACAAAACTTTTAACAGAAGATACTATAAACGAAATTATAAACTATCAGTCAACAAATACCACAATCAACACACTACACTTAACAATCACATCAATCTGTAAAAAGTGTATGCCATATACAAGTAAAAACAAAATAACGGTAAATGCAAATGGTTGAACAGTAACTTACAAAAACTAAAAGCTCTTAACAAAGTACGAAAAGGAATGCAGAGAGAAATGGATCCACACATAAAGCAAAGCCTACGAGAGATATATTTACAGAATAGACAATTATACAAAAGTAGTATTAGGGAAACAAAAGACAAAGAGTACCGCAGCCGCTTAACAAAAATAGGTGCAGAAAATTCCTGAGGCGAAATTTATAAGATACTGAGTAGGGACAAAGCAGGTAAACAGCTAGAAAGTATATACAAAGAAAATACGCAGACATGGACTACGTGCATAAAAGAGACGAATGAGTAACACATGAAAAAATATTTCCCCGAGGACAACGATACAAACGAAAATATAGCTCACAAGCAAATTAGGGAGTACACAGACCAAAACTTTACAGAACCCGAAGTACTTCGGGCCACAAATAACAATAAAGACCACAAGGCTACAGGCCCATACGGCATATCATGGCCAATAGTTAAAAAAACTAATTGCGGCCTCACCAAGCTGGTGGACAGCATTGTTTAATAAGTTATTGCATATAGGAATATTTCTAAATATATGGAAAAAAGCAAAAATAGTCTGGTTACCAAAACCTGGGAGCAAGGGTTATAGACCAATTAGTCTATTAAATACACAAGGTAAAATACTTGACAAATTGTGCTCCAATAGGCTCCTCTAGTTTCTGGAATCTCATGACCTACTTTCTCACAAACAATTCTGCTTTAGAGAGGGTACATCTAGAGTGCAAGCTGTAGACACAGCCATCACACACATTAAAAATATGAGAGCGAACAAAGTACACTGCGCCATGGTAACCATGGACTTAAAAAACGCATTAAAGTTAGCTTGTTTACCGTTAATCATAAGCAAACTACACAAACTAGGGATACCAGAGAACTTAGCATATGTAATAAAAGATTTTACGTCAAACAGAAGGCAATGAAATGGTGGTTAATAGGGGATGCCCACAAGGGTCCTGTCTGGGACTAATTCTGTGGCTCCTAGTAATGGAGTCGTGATTTCAACACATGAATAATATACAAACACAAAAAGGTAGCATTTTATTACAAGCTTTTGCTTTTGCTCATTATAAAATCCGCCAAGGTAATAGAGAAAACATGGGATAAAATAATAGGTACATGTATTCAATGGGCAAAGGATACAAAGTCCGAATACGCACTCGGTAGGACAGAATACATTTTCCCGGTACAAAAATACTCAGACCCCAATACTAAAAGTTAACGAAATAAGTATTACACCAAATACCTCACTCAAATACTTAGGGGTACACATAGACCCGCAATTATTATTTCTAGAAAATCTAAAAGAGGTAAAGAGTAAAATTGTAAAATGCGCAAATAGATTATTTCTCATAGGGGGAAAATCTTGTGGAGCAACTAGGGAGACCCTTAGAGCAGCCTATGATGGCGCAATAAAATCTACAATCCTATGTGCAGCCGAAATATAGTCACACGACTCTCCCATTATGAAAACACTCAACTCAATAAACAAACCTTACGCGCTAAAAATCTCTAAAGCGTATAGAAGCACAGCTACGAACACGAGCGAAGTAATTGCGGGTCTAGTCCCTGTTAACATATTAGCAAAAGAACTATACAACAAGTTTAAAGCTCTAAAACTAGGTTAAATAAAAAATTAACCGACCCCCACCGAAAGGGTGCACCCAGCATTAAGGGGCACTCTCGATATACAAAATTCGCGTCCCCCCTAAAGTAGAAGTTAAGATGTATACTGACGGCTCAAAGTCAGAAGAAAGAGCGGCGGTCTGCTTACGCGGTTATGAAAAACGACACCACGATTGAAAATATATCACAAACACTACCACCACACGCTACGTCGCAACAAGCTGAACTATACGCGATACTCAAGGCGTGCCATTGGGTGGAAAGCTATGTGGCGAAACGACAAACGGTTCTTATAATCACAGATTCACATCCATACGCGCAATACAAACACACCACCACTCAAGCTCGTGGGTAATGCTAGCATACAAAATAATTTTAACACTTAAAAAGTATGAGATTATTATTAAAATAATGTAGACAAAATTTCATGCCGGAATAGATGGGAACAGAATAGCAGACGATCTAGCTAAAACACCCAATCTACCAGTTACAGTCAGCGTCCCAAAATCGCGAAAACTATATAAGAAAGAGAGAGAAGGTATAAACCTAGATACGTGGCAAGATGAATGGAACCAAAGTAAAACAGGTAGGTTTTTATTCAACTATATAAACAAGGTTTCCCTAAATGGTTACCACTTGAACAAGGAAACGGTTTGGCTGCTCACAGGACATGGCCCATTTGCCAATTACTTCCATCGATTTAAAATTGAAAGCGTAGAAAATTACTGCAAATGCGGTATGAGAATCTCCCCCTAACACATACTACAGCACTGTATATTACCGGCTCGAATCATAGCCAGAAATAAACTAAATGAAAAATTAATAGGTTTCCACATAAACACGGCAGACGACAAACAGATAATACAGGGTGTCCACAAACTCTTTTCACAAAAGGAAACTGGAGGTTCTAGAGCTGATTTTACGTCGATTTAACGTAAACTACCTTAATACAAAAATACTTCCTAAGAGAGCTGGAGCTCTTAGAAGATGGCGCCCTAACATCGGTTTAATTCAAATATCTTCAAAATGGTTTCCCTTTAAATGATAGCGTTCTGTACATTTATTTAGTGGAATATGCTCAATCGTATAGCGTGGATATGATTTTTTACTTCTACTCATAAGCTGCTCATTTAATCGGGGCATTCGAAATTGTTATTCATAAGTTTTTTGTTTTTCAGAATTTTGCAATTTTAACATAAAATTTAGCAAATTTCGATTTTTTCATAATAGAATGACACTCTTGTCTGAACTCGCTACGACGCACCGTTTTCGAAATAAATCGATTTGAACTTTTCATGTGTTAATCATACTTTTATAAAATTAACTAACGAATTCATTTACAATAAAAAATCTTTCACTTAAAACTTATTTGACACTTTAACCCCAACTAGTATCTGTAATACTAGTTATTTTGACGTTCACGCAGTTCTTATTTTGTTTATTTTCCATAGCCATCTTTCATAATGGTAAATGAATTCGTTAGTTCATTTTATAAAAGTATGATTAACATATGAACAGTTCAAATCGATTTATTTCGAAAACGGTGCGTCGTAGCGACTTCAGTCAAGAGTATCATTCTTTTATGAAAAAATGGATTTTTTTTCAATTTTATGTTAAAATTGCGAAATTTTGAAAAACAAAAAACTTATGAATAACAATGTCCAATTCCCCGCCCAAACGAGCCGCTTATGAGTACAACTAAAAAATCATATTCACGTCATACGATTGCGCATATTCCACTAAATAAATTTACAGAACGCTATCATTTAAAGCGAAACCATTTTGAAGATATTTGAATTAAATCGATGTTAGGACGCAATTTCCAAGAGCTCCAGATCTCTTGGGAAGTATTTTTGTATTAAGGGAATTTACGTTAAATCGACATAAAATCAGTAGGGACAGGAGATCTAATCCCCTCATCCGGTCGCTCGCCGGTGGGGGGCTCACTGCGGACTGAACCTAACGCTTTTTCTCCCACTTTGTTTAGATTGTATGAGCGAAACCCTGAAAACCCGGTTTTCGCCTGTGATACAGAGAAGGGCGGAAAACCCGTTATACAGAGTAAGGCATTCGTTCTTCATATTTTTAATATAGTCATAAGTTTTATTTATACAATATCTAGTCATAGTCTGTAGCGTAAGTTACCGTAAGTTTTATCTATACAATATATTTTAATCTAGTTATAGTTCGTAGCGTAAGTTTTATTTTATTTTATACTTTTTTACTTTTTATACAAAATGAGTCAGACACAAGCTGACTCAGTGAGAGACGACTTTGTCTTTGCACTACCGGAAGAATCAGTGTTTAAAGCATGTAAATCGCTAGGTAAATCACCACCCCTACCCACGCAATAGAATGTAAACACGATGACGCAGGATAATGCTACTGCAAACAAACCGGCTGACCCAGTTTTAATAATAGGAGACATGCCTACAGTCAGTGTCAAAAGACATGACGTTGTGCGTCACTCTACCGTCTAAAAGGGCGAGACAAGAAGAAATAGATCCCAACCTAATAAACACGATAGAGGTGACACTAGAGACAATGCTCATAATGGATCCAAAGGCCCTACTTGTCAAAGCCTCCGCAAATGCGATCAACATTAAAATGGGTACTACTCGGGAACTAAATGTCAAAACCACCTTGCGGACCAAGCGGTAGTTAGGGATAATCTGGATAACTTAAATAAAACGTTAATGGCACTAGCCACGATGATACTCGTATATGAGCTACAGCAAAAAGCCGCTACAGCAGAGCCGAGAGAGAAACAGATGCTCAAGAAATTGTAAAACAAATTAGGCAAGATATAAAACACAAAAAAATAGGCGGACCATTTGCCGCGATGCAGAGACTTCCCACAGGAAAAGTAATAACTGAATGCGAAAGCAAAGCACAACAAGTAACGTTGCAACATAAGCTGGAACAAGCTGGGAAGTATAAGGCGAAAGAATTAGGCCCTTTGCACCCAAGGATCTTGCTACCGGGAATAGAAGCCGGATATACGGACAAACTATTAAAAGAAAGACATAATAAGCGGAGAGCAGAATATTAAGGTGTGTAGTAAAAGAGCCTGTAGAAATCCCAAAAGGGAAAACTGAGTAGTAGAGTTTAAACCGGGCATTTTTAAACGGGTCCTCGAGCGAGGATACCTAAACCTAGACCTCGAGAGGATACGAAGAATACAGGAGCATTTCGGGCACACCCAAAGCCAGTGCACAGAGCAAAATGACACGTGCGCCAGGTATGAGCTTCACGACTTAATAAGTTCTCTAGGCTTACCAATACACAATGATCCACATGGAAGCCCCACATTCGAAACAGCGAACGGCGCATCATGGATTGATGTAACACTGACACAAAACGTCAGAAGGGAGAATTGAAAATTAGGATTCCCTCAGCGATCATAAGCTGATATCGTACATGGTGGGAACAAATCCGTACATTCAAATGGCATAAGGCAGATTGGGGCAAGTTTAACAAGGTGAGCAGATTGCTAACGGAGAAAAAACGAAAAAACCCAGACGTGAGAAACAAATGAATACTCAGTGGAAAAATATTTTCCCCAGGACAGCACGGATAACAAAGATGATGGGTATACGCTAATCAGGGCACACGCTAGCAGGATCTACTTACATGACGAACATCGGGAGTTTACAGAAGCCGAAGTTGTTCGAATCACAAACAATAACAAGGATCACTAGGACCCAGGTTCTGATGGTATAACTTGGCCAATAACCAAAAGGCTAATAGCATTATCACCAAGCTGGTGGACGAAACTCTTCAACGTACTTTTAAAATATGGAAAATACGGAAAAAGGCACACACTGTATGGTTACCGAAACCAGGTAGCTTACTCAACATACTGGGCAAAACATGGACAAGCTCTGCACTAGCAGGCTTTTATACTTCCTAGAATCACACGATATACTATCTAGTCAATAGTTCGGTTTCAGGGAGGGTAGATCCACGACACTAGCAATAGAGGCCGCATTATCCCATATTAAAAATCTGAGAGGCAACAAGCTACACAGTGCTATGGTAACACTTGAAATTTAGCTTACGTACTAAAAGACTTTATGGCTAACCGAATAATAAAAGTGGACGACACAGAAGTACCGGTCAACAGAGGATACCCATAAGGGTCCTGCCTCGGACCTATTTTATGGCTATTAATTGTAGAAACCTGGTTCGAGTATATGAACAAAATGCAAGCATACAAAAGCAATACATTCCTGCATGCCTTCGCGGATGACCAATTGATTATAAGCGGCAGATCCGACAAAGAGATCGAAAAAGCATGGAGAGAGGTAATAAGTACATGCTTAAAATGGGCGCCGAACACAAAGTAAGAATATGCACTGGAAAACACGGAGTACATATTTTTCCCAGGCAACAATATACTTAGACTCCCAATTTTAAAGGTTCAGGAAATTAGCTTCTCTCCAAGCGCAAACCTCAAGAATCTGGGGCTACGGATAGATCCACAACTGTTATTCCTCGACCACCTTGAAGAGGTCAAAAATAAAATTTTAAAATACGCCAACAGTTGTGTGCCATTGGGGGAAAAAATTGGCGCGATACTAAAGAAATGCTTGGAGCATTATACGAAGGAGTAATCAAGCCGGCTCTACTATACGCAGTAGAAATATGGGGAATTAGATCCCACGATTCACGGATCATGAGGATACTAAACTCAATGAACAGACTGTTCGCCTTTAAAGTGTTCAAAGTCTACAGAACGACATCTACGAACGCCTGCGAAATAATCGCGGGGATGGCCTACCAATTATTGCGAAAGGATTATTTAACAATTTCAAAAACTTACAATCAGGCCACGTTGAAAACAAACCTACACTCGTTGAAAGTGTACACCCTTCGCACAGAGGTATCCTCCATACAACCAACGCACCGTCACCTAAGGAAAACGATACCACAATTTATACCGTTGGTTCAAAGTCAGAAGGTATGGCATCATCCGTACGCGTGGTAATTAAAAACGGCAACATAATTGAACAAACAACACAAACCCTAGCAATGCATGCAACATCACAATAAACAGAAATATATGCCTGCCAGTGAATCGAAAGTTACGTCGCAAATCCGCAAAGGGTATTTATTATTACAGACTCGTTGACATCGCTAAAAGCTATCCAATGCTACCACCACACTAGTTCGTAGACA
Source organism: Vesta saturnalis (assembly GCA_036346205.1). Lineage (NCBI taxonomy): Eukaryota > Metazoa > Arthropoda > Insecta > Coleoptera > Lampyridae > Vesta > Vesta saturnalis. The sequence goes on from JARFJB010001404.1 coordinate 2,706,699, forward strand.
GCTTCAGCCTACAAGATCATTTTAACCTTATAAAACCACGGTACTTCATCACCCTGAGGTGGACGAAGCCCACGCTGATACGAGAGGAAACAACTTGGCTGATAAGCTAGCGAAAATACCTACAATACTGGATACGGTCAACATCCCAAAATCACTGAAAACATTTAAAAGAGAGATGGAAGGCACGAGCATACAGATTTGGCAGGATGTTATATTATGTTACAATAACCTTCATGAGCCAACTGTTCGATTACCGAGGTGAAGTTTGCGTTTGTCGTAATTTAACTTTAATGTTCAGCATCGTGCTGGTAAACAAAATATTGTTCTAGATGTCTGGTCTTGTGCAATATCTTCTCTAGATATGTCAAGTTTATGCCTCGCTAAATGGTATACGGATATGGTTAAGAAAATACAGGTTCAGATCGGTACCCAAATTTTCATGTTCATGATAATCATTTATTTAAGTATTTCCCGTCTACGTATCCCGTTATGTCGAATATACCTGATTGAAAGTAAGTTATATCTATGTATAATCCTATATTAAATGAATGTCAAGATGAACCTACTGATTTACATTTAGGTGTTTCGAAAACTACGCCTCGACCAACTGAGAAATATTGTTGGCTAAAGTTAAAGTTATCTGTTAGTGAATATATTAAGCCTTGTAGTGTGTGTGGTGCTCACAAAGATGAAAATTTAGCAAGAGCTGGATTAATGGGTAAGGAGAGAAATGTTTGTTATTCCTTCCAAATGGTTAGTGGAAGTATAGGTCCATGCCTTCGAAGTAAAAACCGAAATATACTTTTCTTTGTTATTATCGATTACTTTACGAAATTTGTTTTAGTTCAACCTCTTAGCAAGGGTGCTACAAAACCAAGTGTACGTTTTTCTAAGGAATAAGTAATCTCAATTTTTGCTGTCCCTCAAACAATGTTGTTGAAAAATGGATCACAAGTTGTTTCCAAAGAATTTCGTACATTTCTGGAAAATTTAAAGGTACAAAAATTGTTGTATAATGCTAGGTACCATACTTAGACGAATCCTACCCAAGGAGTTAATAGAGTTATTGTTACTGATATTTCCTCCTACATTACACACAACCACTGAGAATGGAATGGTCATATCTTCGAGATTGAGCAAGCAACTCATATGGCTCATCATGACGTTCCCCAAGCCCACTCCCCTGCATTTTTCATGATTAATCATCATGATCCAGTAACAGGAGATTTTTATGGTACTTCTGATTCCTTTGATAATTCCCAGTTGGCAAATCTTTTCCTCCCGAACCATACAATGAAGTTAAGGAAAGATTGCACAAAGGAAAACGGAAATGGAAAACTACAATTTACGTAAATTTCCTTTAACTTTTAATCTTGGTTATATGGTATGGTTTTGGTGATGACAGTAACACGAACTGGGTTGTGGCTTTATGTTGATTTTTTGTGACTCAATGGTATGTGTATCGTACCAATTCCATGGCTATCGTTAAATGTATTAAAATTTAGAATTTAAGTTGTTATTTGTAGTTTATTTAATTATTTAGGGTATATTTAAGCATACTGTGGCATATTTTCCTTCAATAATTAAACTTTAGTGTAATATTTTGACATTTTCTTGATAATATTATACGTGATTTTGATAACGCATTATATTTTTACCATGTGTTGTTGAGGCCACATCTATTTTCGTTTTGTGCGCAACGCGTCATAGAGCATCATTTCCGTTCGCATGGCGTTATATTGCAGCTTGTGTGTTGAGTGTACTCCCTGGAAAGGTATCTTTCATTGCATTCTTGTATAACTATACAAGTGGTGGACATACGGTCTGGTTGAAAGGGTTTTTCAGGTTGAACTTCCACGACACAGGATGTACTCGAATATTGCTCCCATTTTCCTATTTGCCAACCCAATATACACGAATAAGGGCACTTGCAATTTTGTGATTTGACGGCTCGTTCTTGATAGCGTACGCCACTTGTCCAATATTCCGATTTGAAACTCTGTGAAGATGAGGAAAACATCAAGGCAAAGAAAAATTCCAAATAAGTTGACAAATACGGAAATGGAAATAAAATTCTAGTACATCCACTGGCGTATGAGTTCAACCTGAAAAGCCCCTTCGACCTGGTTGTGAAAACAAACAAGGTTTGCTTTCTTTGAGTCGACTTACTTAAACGTGTTGAGTTACCGCGCTTCTACGTGTACGTGTACCTTATCGTGAAGAAATAAAGTATTGCAAAATAATATACCATCTCGTATTTCTCTGCAGCAAGATCACTTTAATATATTATATTATCTTATAGGTAGGTTGAATGTGCATAACGTAAGTATATACCTTCTGTGCAAATACATTATTAAGTGAACAAATTAGATAAATTGTTTTACAACTGTTAAAGTAGAGCCAGCTCTAATGCATCCCAGAAAACTGAATACAATGTTAATAGAACGAAAACACATAACTTTAGTTATTTAGTGGTTCATAATATACCTGAGTGCATAACCTACACCATTGTTTTTTTGTTGACATGGTTCATAAATTTGAGTTAATGCTTTGAACTTATTCGGTTTCAATTTCAATTGTTATTTTGAAATAATTCTACTTAAAGATTTTGTGTACAGTTTAAGGTTCGAACTAAGAATTAGTTTGACTGGTCTAAAGTTTTGTTAAAATTTATATACAATTTCATTTGCATTTATGCTCAAGTTAACCCGCAGATATTATTTCTATTTATTTTAGTTTTTTGATATTTTTTTGTATTTTAATTATGTAACATGAACTAGTGGTGCCTGATTTTATTTTGTTACGCACATTTGTAAATGTTACTTATACTGCTTCGTAATTTCTTAACCGATTTCACTCAAAATGGAGTCTAGAAATTTGGGTTTTAAACACTATTATAAAACTTGAATGTAATCGGTATTAAGGTTTTAGAGTTATTGCGACCAAAACAGACATCAAATTTACCCCTCTCGTTCCTTAGCGCGCAACGTAACTACCATAAAAAAACATTGCAATATAGATATTTAGGCGTTAAACAATTATGGCAAATTTGAATACCATTGCTTTTCAAGATTTTGAGTGATTTCGGAAGAAATAAAATTAGATTACCCCTTTGTACTCCTTACCTCGCAAATCCACCACCACCAAAAATTATTGGAATCTAGAAATTTTGATCATACATGGGAATGTGAAATTAGTATAACTTTGTTTTTTAAATTTTACGTCTCAGTTCAAGGTCACTCGCCCTCTGGTGGTGACCAGTGAAAATATATCTTTGAAGACGAGTTGTTGTCTATGCGATCAACTTTACAGGAAAATGTGTAACCATACTTTTTAAAGATAATTCAATTTTACATAGCTTTTCACACTAAAATTTCTTAATACGAAGCCAAGTAAGTCTTAAAACTTAATTAAACAAATTTAAAATGCTTAAACTTTATTATCGATATTTTCATAAAAGCGGGCGGCTTGTAAATATGGCGTGATAGTGTAAAATTTAATAATAAATAAATTGGTTGTAAAATGTTCTCAAAAACAAATCGTTAAACTAACTCGAGATACAACCTGTTCACCAAAAATAATGCCTTTGTCCCAGTCGGTAGTTTAAATAGGCCGGTTCATGCTTTTGTTTTGCTTAATTACCACAATTTATGCTGTTATTTCCACTTAACATCAATAGAAAGAAACTGCGATGTAACACTAATAAAAATGATCTCGGACGCCAAGTTATTTTTTTATTATGCTCGGAATAACTAAACCGAGGTTTACAATAAAAAATTTTACCAAAATGTAAAAAATAAAAAATATACAAACTATGTTTATTAACAGTTAAATTTAGGGTTATATAAAATATATCTTAAAAATAGCCTTATACTAAGAAATCAGTAAAGTTATAAATACCTGTCACTAAGTATAATACATCTTCTTGAGAACCCTTGCTATTTTAAAAATAAATGCTGAACTGCAAACTAAGGTGTCATCTTTGCACCAATATTGCGCAATATCTCGAAATAACAATGCTTTAAGTTGTAAACCACCGAAATGGAATTTTACTTCTTATAAATTTCTCTTCATGAAATTTTGAATCCAATGTTTATTGAATTCTCTCGAAAGTTCAAATAAAAATTGTGATCAAAATTTAGATCTGCATTAAATGCAAAATTGCAATCATAAAATGAAAGCGTACGTAAATGTAGAATTAAAAGGTAATTAAAATAGAATTAGATGTGCAAAAAAATAAAAGTGTAAATCAAAGTGCCTGCAAAAAGCAAATGTTTTAATTTTAATATAAAACCAGTTAAATATTTCTTACCATTAAATCAATGGCACTTTTCACAAAAATTTAGGTGGAAAACCAAAAATGGCTTCCTGCATCAGACAGCGTACCACAAGAAATGAAAAAATGGACGCTTAGGAAGTCGGATGATGACGCGTTGCGCGAAAATATGAGCAGAAAGAAATTAATTTAAAGAAGTGGGAGTATGAACTCTTAGGAAGATATGCACTTAAGTTACACCAAAATGCAAATTAAGTTGCCTACCACATGCCTATAAATCATTAATAATTAAAATTTTTTCTTATATTTACAACTAAATGAACGAAGAACATAAATTACGGTATATTTTAATACAACACAAAATGGGTTGTTACAGGCTTTAGAATTTTTTTTAACTTAGCATCTAGATGTCTATTAACCTTTATCTCACATCAAGGTTTATACATCCATCTGACACATTATTATTGTACGATCTTGCCCATTTTTATTATCAACGTATTACATTATCCTAAAAAACGCAGATATTATTTCATTTATTTGAATTTCTACTTTGTAGGATGGAAGTCGTGTGTGTTCCACCCGAGATATTTTGTATAAAATTAGATGGTGTTTAAATATCGGGAATGAGGGTGAACAACAATAGCTACTCCGGTTCCATACGTCTTTGTATACGTTGCCTTTACTTTTTTCGTTCTATTTCTTTATTGCGCTGTATTTCGCCATTAGAGGAAACAGTCTTTTTCAAGGCTTCGTTGTTAATAACACTTGTATAAGTAAGTATCCATGTTATTAAGGAGAACCATAACTTATATTTGCAACAGGCATTTTTCCAACTCCAACTCTGTTTTTAATTACCCTCTGGAGTGCTTACATTACATTGTTTTACTTTTGTCAACAGCGAGAAATTTATTTGAGAAGCTAGGTAAGTAATCCAAATGAAGTTATATTAAATGGCGAGACTTGAAAGATCGATATGATATTTTAGAATATGTGGGGAACCGTATGCGATTTTCGAAAGAAGGGGAAGCTGATTTTAAAACATGCCATGTAATTTTATGTGGATTAAAGGATAATACAAATTTTGCAATTGCATGTTCGCTAATTGTATGCAAATCGATGCCATGGCTTGCATATTCTCCGAACGGTATTATTATGGAGCGAGGTGTACCTAACAGCCTGCTGGAGATAAACTTCCCTTATGCAGGGTGTCGCGGGAGAACTACGAAGAATTCGTATAAGTATTCTTTGAACAATTTTAATCCAACATGATTATGTGCAATTTTTCCCAATTCCTAACCCCTAAGGAGATATGGGCGGTTAAAGAAAAATGTAAAAGTAAGTAAAAAGAATATTCTTAACAGCTGCTTAAGTCTTAAAATAATCATAAAACAAAACGTTTAATAACAACTTTCATTAACAAATCAACAAGAACACAACATAGTACAAAAATGCACATAAAATAACGAGGTGACAAGCAAAAATGGTTACAGTTGTTCAAAATGTTCAAATGTTCAAAAATCGTAAGAGCAATTTTAGTTGCCTAGCAAGTATTATCACACTAAACTGAGAAAATTATTTGACATATCATGTCATATGTATCAAACAGCATTTGAATGTAAATGCAATTTATCAACTGCTTTGTAACAATTAGAATTCATTTAATTACAATTAAATCATGCCTTATCAATTTTGAAATGAGGAATACAGTGATATGCTATTCCTGTAAGTTTTGTTTAACGGTAACTGTTATGCAGCAGCCACAGAGTACAAAACTCGTTTTCCAAATCGTCGTGCTCCTACTGACAGAACGATAACCCAGACTTTTCACTGCCTTCGAGAAACAGGAAGTTTTCTTACACATCTAAATGATCGAGAGTCTCCACGACATGCGTTGGCAAAAGCAGGACCACGATTTCGAAAATTATTCGTGAGAATGGAATGCATCCGTATCACCTTCAACGCGTTCAGCACCTTCTTACCGGCGATTTGTCTCCAAGAGTTCGAGTTTGTGAATGGATGGTCACACATTCCTGTTACACTCTTTTGTGATGAGGCAACTTTTTCTCGGGATGGAGTGAAAAAATGATCATAGTGGGTAAGTTTGGTCAGATCAAAATCCTCATGAAATTACTTTTACCGGATTTCAACATCGCTTCACTGTAAATGTTTGGGCCGTGATTATCGGAGACATTGGATCCCAAATTTTTAATGGGCACTTAAACTCCGAAATGTACAAATAATTCTTGGAAGAAGATTTACCAGCGTTGCTTGAATATGTTCCCTTAATTGTACGTCAAAACATGTGGTATTTGTGAGATGGGACTCCTGCACACTACGGGCGTGTTGTAATAGAGTTTTTGCACAGAAAATTTCCCTACCGATGGATTGGTAGAAACAAAGCTCTACACTGGCCGCCCAGATCACGACATTTCACACCTTTATATGTGGGGTCATGTTAAGTCGTTAGTGTACGGGCGGAGTAAATCATCAAATATCGAATGGAAAAGAGAGCTGCGAAGGCGTGTGGCATTATATGTGGAGGTTGGTGAATCTCATTTTGAACAACTGTAACTATTTTTGCTTATCACCTCGTTATTTTAAGCGCATTTTTGTAGTATGTTGTGTTCTTGCTAATTTGTTAATGAAAATTATTATTAAAAGTTTTGTTTTATGATAATTTTAAGACTTAAGCAGCTGTTTAGAGTATTCTTTTTACTCACTTTTACATTTTTCTTAAACGCCCATACCTCCTTAGGGGTTAGGAATTGTGAAAAATTGCACATAATCATTTTTGCTTAAAATTGTTCAAAGAATACGTATACGCATTCTTCGTAATTCCCCGCGGATACTCTGTATAGGTATAACAATTTATTACGTATTTTTTTACTGTATAATTGGTGTTTGTAGGAAAACAAAAGAAACAACTTATTTCTTTGATTGCGACTATTTGGTAGAAAGGAACTTGTCCATATTGTGGACAAGTACAACTAGGCATGGAATTATTAAACTTAAAAAAATGTCATTTCCTTTTCCAACAGTTATTTACAAATAGTAGTGCCTTTTAATGAAACATTCGCCACAGATTTGATAAACACAGTGACTAGAAAATAATTGAACAGTTGTATTATTACTGCTTAAATAAAGATAATCACAAACAATAAAGTATTTGGCAATTTACATGTGTATTAAATATATATTTCCTTAAGCTGTGTGCGTCGTAACAACTGCACCATTCGGAAAATTTATTTATAATGTTTTCATTACATAAAACAGCCCTATTACTATTTCGTCCACCATATATAATAAAATATATATCTTTTTTGGGTTTTTTAATGGTGTACTTTAAATTATATGATCTAAACGTTTCGATAACACTTACAGTTATCTTCGTCAGTAGTAATATCTATTAAACAGTAAAAACTCATTTATTTTACCGGATAAATTTCTCCTTGTAACGAAATAATTTTGCCAATCGGACTGACATGGCAAAATAGTGAGACCGAATGTCGAACGATTTTGACAAATGTCGGTTTTTCGAGCAAAAATACCGATGGAAAAATTTTGAGTTCAAAAGAAATTTATCCTTAAAATAAAAGCTCGAGTGTTTTTTGGAAAGATAACTGACAGAATAAACATTAAAGTGACGTACCGACGCGACGAACGACTGCTAGATGTAATCTGATTATGAGGAACAGGCGTTTTTATCGGTGATAAAAAAGGATTGTAAGGTTATTTTGACGCATCATGTATATGCAGTATTTTGATAACGTATGTAAACTATTTTGAGTGCAGCTGAATTTTTTTTTGTGCATGGATTTTTAATGAAGCCTTAGTTATCCTACGAAAGAATATTTGAATGTTGTAGAAAGATTTTCGTGTTGAAAGCGTTAAATTTGGTTGAGAAATAACGTTTTGGGTAATTTTTTTTATGATACGGCACTGTTGAAACTACTGGTCTTTTTGCTACTGTATATGAAGGAATTTGAACTAAAGAAATGGTTGTAGACGTACTAATGAGTGAGTTTGTGGTATATTGAAATTGTATTAACGTGCAGTAAGGAATATGGATGCATGTTTTTGATTGTGGAAATTTTTGGTAATGTTATGCAATATTGGTAAATTGAATGCGTATGTGTACGTAAAGGGACATTAGAATAGGGTAATTTCACGAAAATGATGCGGAAATAAAATTCGCGCACATGCATGAAAAGACTAAGAACGACCTAGTGAATATACGGAATGAATGTGGTGATGACAGATGATTTGCTCGAGGATATTTTATAAATTTTCACGTAAAATGAAGATGGCGGCGGGTGTTGTACAAGGTAACGTGGTTGAGTCCATGTCGGACATTGTCGCGCGATGTAGAGACGCAGTGAATACGCGATTATGATAGGCAGATTTTGAATTTAGCGCGAGATGCATTTGGAAAAGAGGGCTAAAGGCATATAAGGGAGTGCCCGTCTTGAGATAAGCAAGAAGCTTAAGCGTTGACGAGAGTAGACGTCGCGCGCTCTGAGTTATGATTAACGCTTAGAATGTTTTAGTGCGGGAGTTTTGTTTATGAAAATCGTAATGTGTGCAGCGTATGAGTAGAACGACTGCAATAACCCTGAGTGGGATTGATAATAAGTAGACATTAATAAATAAACCAAGTAGTAAATTGAGTGTTGAAGGAAAAACTATTTTATATTATTTTTCTTCAATAAATTAAAATTAAACAACTATTTTTTCAAAAATGTTTAGTACAGCGAGTGACATTACAAAAGTTGTATAAGCTTAAGGTAACCACTTAAGTTAACGGACCGAAAATTGTAAAAGTAACTTAAAGAAGTGGTGGTTTTATGAACGTTCGAAGTATATTCGTACAATAGTTACCAAATACAATTCGATTGTATAAAAAAGCAAGTAAGAGATTCGATATCCAAAGAGGAAGCAAACATATCGTTTTTATTAAACGTGAATGTACTGAAGAGCTAACATCTATACATAAATACGATGTTATGCTAAATTAAAGAAAAACAAAGGGACCATGAAGACACGTGAATGAAGAACTGTTCAGGGGTGCTTCAAACGAATACGGTTGTTGTGTGTACACCCAAAGTACTGGCCAATTTATAGGTTATTAGCAAATAAAGGATTACGTCTCATCGATTAAATGAAATACATAGCAGAGCGGCAGAAAACGGATTAAATGACTTTTATTGTAACAATTAGCTATAAGACTTATTGACGAATACGAACACGATCACCTTTTTAAGATAATTTTCTTTCTTTGCTTTGACGATTATTCATTTAAGTTAAAATAAAAAAAAGTTAATCGAGCTGTCGATATTTTTGTGTATGTTTAGTTCTAAGATTTAGGGATCTTTAATTAGGGCTATTTGGTGGTTTCGGCCACGGATGTGTAAATATTTATCCACAATATATGTACAGAGTGTTTAAATTATTTCGTTGTTTATTTGTGATATTGACTTGACTGGTTACATATTTCTAATAATTGAAAGTAATCTTTACCTTATTTTACTTTGGAGATTAAGGATCGATCTGACATCTTGTTTTCGCCAGTTCGTTCACAAAATTTCAGTAACAATTTGGAAAGTAAAGCAGAGCATTAGTACCGAAATACTCAATTTTGATTTAGTATTTCTATAGAGTAGAATGTTTATATTTGAAGTGATAAAGCATAAATATATTTATGAATGTCTAACTACGATCACTAAAGTTGGTATTTGCGTAAATATAAAGAGGTCATTACTGAGAAAAGCACTAATCATTCTAACATTGAGTTTTTTTAGCAATGAACGAGTAGTTTTCATTGAGATAACGAATATCATTAAATCGTTTCGGTTATTCATTTTGTGTTAGAGGTTTTTCTAAATTGGGCATTGACTATTTATTTAATTTTAAAGTTCGTTAACCGTTGCGGATTTACATTGGTAGATATAAGAGGGACATTTTAGAAACTACATAAGTTAAATGTTTTATTGTTATGAATTGGAGTTTCCATTTATACAGGGTAAGTTATAACGACACGTGTTGATTTGTTTGGAAGTGTGTTTGACTTTGAGAAGTCAATGAATAAGTTGACTGAGCTGTATAAGTTTTGAATTTATTTTAAGTGTAAGGTGTTTGAGCTTGTTGTTCAATCATTTTACTCCCTATCTCGACCCCGCCCATTTCCACTGCAGCTGGCTTGGCAGTCCGTTTACTAATGTAAGTATACGCGATGTCTAGTGCGGATTGGACGTGTAACAGGATGCACCTTTTTTAACGCTGTAAAACTGACAAAAACGGCATCATTAAATGGCACATTTTATATTGGAGTTAATTTATGAAATTTGAAAAATTAAAACATAAACATCAGCCTGTTATTAATATAATAGTTTGACTAACGTATAAAGCCAACTATAGAATTAAATTTTAGTAAAGAATAACTGGGTAATTAAAAATTAAATGTTGTTAAACTGTCTTAAAGATGATAAATCAGAACATCCCCTAACGGTCGAAGGCTAACAATGAAAAATGTCAGCCAAAAAACCACATTTAACAAAATTTACTCAGGTAATGATGTAAGTATAAAGTTGTGAAAAACATCAATTTGGAAATGATAGAAGTATTTACAAATATAAACATGACATCAAATAAAATAATCCAGTTAGATCTAACAAAGAGATAGCTTTATTTACATTTATTAACAATGAAAAGCATAATGCAGAACGTTTTTTGTAATGTTTTTTTAATTTTAATCTTAATTTCAACTACTTATGTTAAATTATAGTGCTGTGGTAATTTAACATATAATTGGTAAGGCATTTGCTTCAAGGTCTAGGAAAAACAGCAAAAAACCTAGACATACCAAAAGTAAAAATTAAAATCAAAATCAAGACGTGTCATTATGTGTTTTTTAAATTACAAGATTACCTATTTAAACGGAATTTTCTTCTTGTCTATTAAAATTATTACGGTGTGTTGTAAACGAACATAATAACGAGTTTGCCTCGACAATATTTCCATATTGTCAAATTGAATGTCATGATTTAGATTATTCAGGGCATGGTCAGCCACAGCAGACCTCTCTGGTTGAACTAATCTACAAAATCTCATGTGTTCTTTAAGTCTTGCATCAAAGCTACGTTTTGTGGTTCCGATGTATACTTTTCCACATGAACAAGACAACTTATATACTCAGGAAGATAATAATGGGTTTGAAACATCTTTAAGTGATCTTAAATGTTCTTTAATTTTTCTTGTAGGTTTAAAAATAGTCCTAATGCTATATTTAACTAGAATTTTTTCAATTCTATCTGTACCAACATTAAGAACTGGTTCTTCTTTAAGGTTATGTCTAGAAGGTGTAATAACTTTATTAATACCTGTAACTGAATATCCATTATCTTGTAAGGATTTTGTTACATATTTATATTCGTCCTTCAAAAATTCAGTGTCACAAATTCGTTTTGCTCGTTCTATTAAAGATTTAAATACACCAATTTTTTGACGTGGATGGTGGTTGGATAATTTATGAAAGTGTGTGTCCGCTTTTTAAAAGATAGTGAATTATTATTTTTAGATATTAATATGTGAAAAAATGGTAAACTTCCATTAGTTTAAACTAGTAAACTGAATACTAGGATGTATACCATTAATAAAAACCAAAAACTCATGCAGTGCCTCTTCTCCATGTCTCCACCATATAGGTACTTTACTGATATACTAAATGAGACCTGATGGTGTAATGCCCACCTTAAACATTGACGACATTTAAACGTATTACAACATTTGTAATGTGAATATGTCAATATTCTACATTTTAGACAGTATTTTTATTTAATCATCCAAAACTACTCTAGTGTCCCCAAAATCCTCAAAACATAGGGGTAGATTTTTTTTAATCTCGTCTTTAGTTGGCCAATATATAGCTGATTTAATGCTCGCAGATGAGTACAACACATATTTATAAAAAACTCTTTTGCACGTGGTGACATTCATGCTAAAGAGAACTACTACACATATAAAAGATATGTTTGTTTTTAGTTTACATAACACTAAAATCATATAACTCTTCGGTGATATTGACACTGCTAACGTGTTGTATGCATCTGATGTAAGCCTTTAGTATCATTCATGTAACACCCAAAAAGTAATAAAAACTGATAAGCAACCAGGGCTATCCGTGGGTACGTTCACTTATTTTTACGGTCTTTGAAATGTAATATGAATAAATCACTTTGTAAACGACGCACGTATTCTACAAGCAAACACAATTCAATGGCCAAATATTTGTTGTTCACCGTTCGGGGGTTTACAAAACTTATAATAGATGCCACCCACTCCGGGATTTTCGCGAATTAGAAAGGATCTTGAAAATAGATTTATACCATCGTAATTCAGGCTAAAAATTACATAAATAACATCTCTACGGTCGGGCCGGCGAGAGGTGTCTCATGACTTTTTAAAAACGTATGTCGTTATTGGTTCATATAGTTAGTAATTTTGAATACCAACAAAACACCGTAAATGTTTCTAGGTTATTTTCAAATTTAAGCCGCGCTGTCAAAACACGATGAGATTATACGAAACGAAATGGGAAGAATAATTTGAGGTTAAGTAGCCAAGAAGACACCTGACAGCGTCATGCGCTTTGACTTTAGAATCGACATACGTTTTGAGTCCTGCATTTAAAATATACAGCAGACGTATATTATATAACCCGTCTTTCGTTAGGTGGGAACTTCGCACTAAGATAAAGGGAAACAGATGCATTTCACAGTAATAATTATACCCCCATTCTCGCGCCATGAGACACTTCTCCCCGGCGCTAGTATATCACTGTTTATCTATCGTGTTAAATAGCGAATTATAACAATTTTTATAAATAGGCAATAATTGACAATTGAAGGATAGCAAACAAACAGAAAAGAGATATAAAACAGCTGATAAGCTACTGAAGGCATCCTTTCAAATCCGACTCATGGTAATGTCCTGGCAATCCTAAAAGTGTTGCACGTGACATATGACGTAAAAGCATTACCAATGTAATACTAATATTTAGGATTATCATTAAAGGTAATATTCTAGGGTAAAATAATTCTACAAGTTGGCAGCATCATAAATAAAATTATAATGTTGCAACCAAGACATCTGTCATTTATTGTTGTTTATTATTGTGTTTGTTAGTTCCATTTCGTATATTATTGTATTTCGTTTTTGTGAAACTGTTATTTTCAGAACAAATTTGTGTTATTTTCTGTTGTGTGACCTCGCCTAATATGTGTCCCAAGTATACTGAAGGTCTTGTTCAGCAATGGTGCGATCGTGAAATAAGGTTCCATCATGGTGATATTGCACCTATAATAATTCGTATAAATCAAAATGAGTCAGGTAGCGATTAGGAAGATATTAGTGATTAAGTAATTGAACATCGTGTGGATTATTTCTTTTCATTGGCTGGTCATTCTAATAGTTATTTGAAGAATTTACTGTGAATTGTACCCAACTTGTTTCAGTGCAATTTGTTTTAATCAGTTGTACAGTGTGTTAAAATGTAGTTGCTATAAGTCGGAAATGTTAAATATACTTTTTTTATAAATTGGACTTGTCTCGTAAATAATTAACAAAGAAATAAATAATTGCTCTATTTTATTTTTACATATTTAACACGTTAGCGCCATGGTTATTCTCGGACCAAATCAAGTAGTGTGACCACCGGTGGTCACGTAACAACCAAAATCGATCATGCCTACCGGTTGTCTCTGCAACCTCTTTGAAAATTAGGATGTCCATTAGCGCGTGGGCAGGTGGGGCTTAACATGTTACAAATGCACACGAATACTTGCGACTGATACGTTTAGTCCCTTTGTTGTAACTGTATTTGTCATTCACATAACGATAATTTCAGATGAAACAAACAATTAAGAAACTTTTAACTGCTCAAGCTTTTTATTCCTTGGATGCATTTTGTGAGCAGAATGTTAAGTAAGCTAAAATTAATTTAGAAGTCACTATTTTATATTTTATTCTGTAACTTTGACATGTGTAAATGGATGAATCCCATAATCACACAAATAAACTAAGAAAGCAATTACGCTTATCCTAAAGGAACTGTAAAGAACCATAACCTAAAATAAAATAATCCATACACTGTTGATATTTTGTCATACTGGTGACGTGCAACGGTTTTTGCTTTGTCCGAACTTTATCTACATAATTTTGTATCTCAATTCCCTCATATACTACACCTATAATTTAGTCGAAATCTGGCCGCCCTGTACTATTTTTATCCCTTTACCTATGTTTTTTCCAACACAACTGGACATCAGCATGAGAAAGTGATGTTGTGGGCGCATAAGACTTTTTAATTCTAGAACTTCTGGGGCAATCTTCATACTTCAATAATGATGTGTTAATATTCTATCATTACCTTTTATCTTAATTAAACGAAAAAGATTCAACAATATGTCATTTGATATCACTAACGTTTCAAATACGTTATTTTAATGAAATATGTGATGATAAGTTTAATTACTGTTCGTTGACACGTTTTTAAATGTCTAATGTAATATTTAAATTTCGTTTACTCCCTGTTACATAGTGAGCGTATATGCACTTTAAGGTACATAAACTCTGATCATCTTTAAATTTCCAATCTAACGTATCATTGAACATTGAGTTTATTTAGGAGCGATATCCAAGATGCCTTACCCATGCAGCATAAACTTTTTGATAATTCAGTTTTGCATATAAATGTTTATTAGTAAATAAGTAGATTTGCTTTAAAATACACGACTTTTGCCTAAAAAAGATAACATTTTAATTAGAAAATTGGTGTGTCACAGAAATTAAATCTTTCACTTTCTTAAGACTGATTCCTTCGCAAGGCAAATTGTCACGTGTCTTTTTTATGGAAAAGATATGAGCAAAAGTAAACATTCAGATTAATTAAAAGGTAAAAGTTTAATCCATATTCTCCCTTATTTGAATTATTTCAGTAAATTTGAATAAATTCAAATGTGTTCTTTATTCACTACATTTTGTTATCAGTTGAAATGTAGACATTTTCTTTAATGCCTAACTTGATCTCCGAGTATATCCCACTTATTTCCGCTAATATAAAAACTAAATCGCTTGCAAGTTTAGATTGTATATTTAGACTTTTACAAATAAAAACTCTGATGTGGCCAACCTGTGTAATATAAATAAATATATAAAAAAAGAGAGTCAGTCAGTCGCAGAACAGCAGTTTAGCATTAGAACTCGTTCGTACTTCTCATATTAAATGTAATAACAGAGTATGTAATTTAAAAATCATAAATTTATACATTTGATTGTAGAATAGAAGAAGAAGACAAGATTTTGTCCCTTTGGGTAATACAATGTAATCATTTTGTAACATAAATTTCTCAAGTTTCTTTTTATTCAGTTAATTTGGATTAAATTTTAATTTTTATTAACCTTAATCTTATACAATTATACAGACATTAGAGTACTTTTAGTTGCCTATACTTTTATACAAAACGCCTTTTATTAATACAATGATTTTTTCAACATTACATTTTAATTTCACATTTGGCTATTCAAGACTTCTGGTCTCTTGCATTTTAACAAACATTTTCTGTTAAAAATTTCTTATCTATGGCATTTTAACACCCATTTGGCTAGTTTATAGATAAGACCATTTTTTTTTTACATAAAAGTTTTTGATTGAGTTTACTTTTGTGCTTGATTGCTAAAACATTCCTAAATAAGTTTCTGAATTCATTTTCAATATTCGCTAGAAGGAGTTTTAAGAAGGAATTGTTTCACAAAGAGAATAAAATTTATACTCGAGAGTGCTGAGTATTCCTTGTTTTCTCCGCTTATTGCGGCTTTAAAGTATACCATTCATACAAAGTTACCACGAACAGTTCGCCTTCCATCTTAGAAGTATGTGAATCTATTCTTCTGTGGCCTTTTCTAATTACTCATTACAAGTTCAGCTTTTAAAGTTTGGTTTAAACCTTCGTTTGTACCTTCCCTTTGCATTTGCAGTTATTTTTGTTCTGGTTATTGTCGTTACTGCTCCAAATTTTTCTTATACAACTAAAAGAAGTTTAAGAGTATCACCATCTGTAATTAAATATATTGTAACTTACCTGGAAATTCCATCTTCATACATCTTTAGTTCACCTCGTAGAAGAATAATTTAAGTACAATATCATCGTAGAAATCAACAAAAGAATCCGACTTTTTTAATCATAATTGTCACACCTATAACCTCATTTTCTTTCTACTCCTTTCCGTAATACTAAAATAAGAAGCATTGTTAGAATACCTCCTTGCTTTGACTAAAATATTTATTTATCTCTAACTTTATCTAAAATTCCCTTTTCCACTTTTTTGTTTTTTTTATTGCAATCTACAACGATAATTGTTAAAAATAGTGTATTACTTTATTACCAAATTACTTACTTTTTCACTAGATTTTTAATTTAATTTGTCTTTCAATATTTCTTTTAACGACAACCATATTGCAAACAGCTTACTTACTTACTTACTTAACCTTCACGCGTTCCCTCGCGGGGTAGACAAAACAATCCCTGCCTCTTATTTATTTTTCATTCACAATCTTTCTCCATGCTTTCATATCTTCGCATACCTCCACAGCTTCCGCAAGATTCATACATTGTCTCTGACCTGCCCTTTTATTTTTAAAACTTCTTATCTTTCTTTCCTTTATCATACATTATACCACATTAAGCCAAGTTTTACATGGCCTACCAGGTCCGGCCTTGCCTCTAACCTCTCCCACATATATTTGATTCGTTAATCTCGCGTTGTCCATTCTCGCAATCTGACCAAACCAACGTAATGTACTACTTTTATATCTATCAATCATCGCCTTTTCCTCGCCCATTCCGTCATTATGCACTCATTCTTTATCTTGCCCCTTCTTGTTTTACTACATGCGCTTCTCAGGAATCTCATACCCACGGCGTTTATTTTTATTTCGTGCTTTATTTGACATACCCATGTCTCGCTTCCATACAATACTGACGGGACAAACACGCCATTATAGATTGCTCGTTCCGCAGTTGGGGTCATGCTTTCGTTTCTCATTATAGTCCACATTGGATATTCGTCCAATCTCGCCCTCCACTGTACCATCTGTAGTAAACATTCTACCCAGATATACCAGCTCGTCCACTTGTTCCATAATTTCATCTTGCAGATTAAATACTCAACTCTCCTTTCCACCTTCCTGATTGAACACCACAATCTTAGTTTTCTCCATCTTTACCTCTAGGTCAATGCTCTCACAGACTATATGAAACTTCCTCAGAGCAGTTTGTAGTTCATCCGCAAGGTCACTAATGAGCCTGTGTCATCTGCATACACCATAACCCATACATTTATGTCACTAACCATTACAACATTTGTATCGGTACATGCTTGCCTAATACATTTATCCGTGTATACATTGCACAACCACGGTAACATCACACAGCCTTGTCGCACTCCTTGTTTAATATTCAAGTATTCACCCACACCTCCTCTCACCCTAATACATGCCCGGCTACCGTTGTATAGAGCCCTTATTCCGTGTATTAGACCTTTATTTACGCCATATTCATTTAATATTTCCCACAGATTCTCCCTATTCACTCTGTCGTATGCTTTCTCCAGATCTACAAACGCACAGTACAACTTCCTGTTTACACTTAAACACTTTTCGATCACATGCTGGAATGCGATCATCTGATCGATACATGCTCTTCCTGGCATGAGGCCACCCTGCACATTCCAAATCTTAGCTTGTGTAGTTTCTCGTACTCTATCAATCAGTATTCTTCCACATAGTTTACTAGGCACGCTGGCAAAAATTATTCCTCTGTAGTTCTTGCAATCACTCTTGTTTCCCTTACCCTTATACAGTGGTACAATAATCGCGCTTCCAATCCCTCGGCACTTTTCCACCCATAAGGCATACATTGAATAGTTCACACAATGTTCGTATAAGCTTTGCACTTCCATACTTTAGCAATTCACCAGTAATTTCATCTACGCTTGCTCCTTTACCGTTTTTCAACATCCCTACCGTTTTCTCTACCTCATTTATCCCAATATCCTTCTCAGTTTCATTCAACATTCTCTTTATTTAACCCTTCATTTTTACTTTCCTCACCAAAATACAGATTTCCGAAATATTCTTGCCAGCATATCCTCACTTCACAATCGTCTCATACTATTTCGTTCCTCATATTCACTACTGCAGCGTTCTGTTTTGGACCACGTTTTGTATTTTTTACCCATTTCTTCTTTACTTATTCTCACTGACTCCTTCGTTTCTTTGTTTGTTAATCTGAACACCTCATACAATCGCTTCTTCTCAGTCTCTTTTTTTGCAACAGTCATTGCCATGTACACATTTTTCTTACATACCACCTTTTTTACCGATTCATTCCACAAAGCACATTTTTTCTGTCTACCTACAGTCGCTTTTCCACATATGCGCACAGCATACTTGACAACACACTTTTTCAAGCTTATTCATGCTCTTTCAACTTCAGTGTCTTTTATTTGTTGGTTCCACACTGTTACATTCACATTCAACTCTTTACTCACATCATCTACGTATGTCATTCTCGCATCATTATCCACTAGTTTGTCTACCCTAATTATGGACGTTCGCAAACAGCTGTCAGGCATATTTTTATCTGTTTATGTTTGTGTCGTATTAACCAATCGGCGCACATTAATTTAGCTTTAGATATTTTCCACATGCTTTAAATTTTAGTTTGCATTGGTAATTGATTAAATTTATTATTTTCTTAGCGTTCTCTTTCAAACTTCTTAATTTAAATTTTTGTTAGGACGTAACAAGTATTCTAAATTGGACTCATCATTTAGCATATTAACTTTTCACGATTAAAATATAAAAAAAACCTGCTTTACTATAGGAAGGCCTTTCGAAATTGAAGAGGTTCTCATTTACCTAACATTATAATTTACTATAAAATCAATTCTTTCACACTTTTAACGTTTTACGAACTAATTTTGTTTAAACTTATGCAGTCGACATGTTCTTTTTATTCTGCTTTCTTTAAATTTGATTTTTAAATTAACAAACGTATCTACGTTGTACATTTATACATTTACTTTTTGTTTAATTAGGCACGTACCTTATTTTGGGCGTTCGTTGCCAATTTATTTGTCTTTTGTAGGAATTTATTTATTTTTGAAACACGTTTTATTTTTATATGTACTCTTTTTCTGTGCTTTAATAATTATAAGCTTTGCATTATCCCACAACTCTTTTCTTTTTCCCTATTGGTTTCTCCTGTCTTTTTTCCAACGGTTACCTAGTCGCCTCTTTCTGACATCATTATGCAGGAGCTGAGATAACGGCGAATTCATCTTTTGGGATAGCCGCTCCTCTACCGGAACTTTCTTGACCCCACCCGAACCGTCTGACGCCAGCGATTCCTTACAATAGCAGGTGACCCATCTCCTTTTTCTCCTCTTTTTCTGTCTGCTTACCGTTTCTATAGGTAACAATTTTTAAATAAAATAACGCCAAATGCGGTTTAAGCTAGTAACGTTAACATTTGATATACACAACGTATTTTTCAATTGATTAAATTAATTAGTAATACTTACCGCGTGAAAAACTTTTATAAGAAAAATTTATCCAAATTAAAAATTTAATTGAAAATCTAAATTATAAATTATCTCTAAAAAGTTGTGTATACCTTTTACTATACAGCTGTTTCTTGGCATATTCACAAGAAGCGCTGTAAGTACATTTTTAGGCTTTATTTACCATACACACTACAACTTTCGTTAAGAAACTGATCTAAAATTTAATTGTCTCTAATAAAGTGTTCTTAGATTTTTCCAGCAAAGTTAATTGTATTCACAAAATGTACCTAGTATAATGAAGGGGCTCTTATGATTAAATAGCCGTCCACTGTAGCTTAACTGCTAAATTGTAACGTAATAGTAGTCATATAGGGCCGGTTCTATACCAGTTCAAGGTCTTTCGGTATCTGGTGGCGAAGGACAGGTTGTTGTCTACGGCAAACAGTAGGTCAAGGTTAAGTGATTAGTGTATTGCTAAATAGAATCAAGGTCAAGAAGTCTAAACTAAAAGTAGGGCAAGATGAAACTGTTCTGGTAGGTACTCAAGTCAAGGACACATTTTTCTTATATAAACCGGCTGGTTGTGACCATGGAAACATCTTTGATAGTCAGGTTCTTGTCTATTATAAAAAGTAGGTCAAGGTTAAATAGTTCTTGTATTGGCTAAATTCAGTCGAGTTGAAAGAGTTGTCTAAGTGCCTTAGCTTTAAAAGCTGTATACGAATGGTATCAATGTAAATTATGTAAGTTATCATTTTGGCCAATTTTGTGCCAAAGTTAAAGTTTATTGACCTTCTCGAAGTCAAAGTTTATTGGCATCTAGCGGTGTCACATTATGATTTTTAGAAATCTAAAAATACAATCAATGTTCATTGACCTTTTCAAATGTCAGAGTTTATCATCATATTACAATTCCTAGAAATCTAAAAATAGAACCAGTTTGTGGAAATGATAGTTTACTGACCTCCTCAAGGTCAAAGTTCAATGGCCTCCAGAGAAGCCACAATTCAATTCTTAGAAAGGAGAGAGGGAAACCTTCAAACTCGAAGTTTATTGATCCCTTGAACCCGTAAGTTCGGAGATTCCTAAAAATTTAAAAACTGGACCAGTTCCGGGAAATTCTAAAGTACATTGAACTATGAAGGCCGAAGTTCATTAACCTCTAAGGGTATCATTACAATTCTGGGAAATCTAAAAATTAGAACCAGTTCGTGGAGACCTCAAAGTTCATTGATCTCAACAGGTGCTATATTACAATTCTAAGAAGTTCAAGAAAATAACCAGTTCGTGGAAACGGGAGTTTGCTGTCTTCTTCGAGATCAAGGTTCAATGGTTTCTAGAGATTCCATATTACAATTCTTAGACATCTAAAAATAGAATCAGTTCCAGGAAATTGGAGCGGGGAGCTCAAAGCTTCTTGACCTCTTCAGTCACTGGCATAACTGGAAGTTGACCAATTCCTAGAAATCTAAAACTACAACCAAGGTTTATCGATCAGGGACCGATAGTGAGGATTTATTAACCTGCGTCATTATTTCGAGAGAAATCAATCTTAATAGCTCCTAAAAATCAATAATCTACAGCATATGAGAGTTCATGGACCTCGAAAAAACTACTGAGCGAAGCGAGATATTGAAAACACCTGCACTCGATACTTTGGTCATTCACTGTAATTGTTTTTAAGCTTAATGACCTTTATAGCTGTGATCTATTTATATATACAATTTTTTAAGTCAAATAGAGCTTAAAACCAGTTTGTGACATTTGACCTTGAATGCGGTTTATGTGTGTATATAAGTGAATAAAGAGTGTATACAATACAATCGTGACCCGAATTTTAGTTCTAAACGCAAACTATAATTACTTAAAAATTATTATTAATTTTATTAATAATAATTTTTGATTACATATTTACCTTTGAACTTATTCGTTCATAACGAAAAACTTATAATAATATAATTACTTAAATTATTAATTTCGCAGTGAAGAACAATTAGATATTAGTTATAATCAACAAAACATTTGCTAAAATTCCCCGTTACACAAGTGTGTGCTTTTTTATATTGTTGGGTATAGCTTTGAAGGTAACTATGAGTAAGGTTTTGCTAAGTAGTAGTGATATCGTTAATTTGACAAGAAATGTTACTCAATTGTTGAAAAAAATTGAATTTGTAAAACACATTCGTATAATTATTGCAAGATATACAAATCTACTTAAGCTTGAAAGCAATTTATCATTACTAAGATGTCATCTTGTAAGGTTTAAACAGTTAAAGAGCGCTTCAGACAAAGCGAGAAATGAAATTGTTCATATCATTCAAAACGTATCCGCAAATTAGATTGGTACTGTCTAGATTCACTTTTTAATGGAAGGTTACTTACAGGAATTACAGTTAGTATAGCAAATATCAAGGATCCTCTTTATTTTTTTACAAAATGCATGCAATTGTTTTGCACGAAAGGTTAAATTAATGTTAAGAGAATCGATACTAAAGGTGAATGTTGTTTTAGCTGCAATTTTATTCAACCTTAAAATCATGTTATTCAGTTGAAGACTTTTATAATAAAACGCTATGCCATTGATATTCCAACCAATTTACGTAAGTGGTATAACGAAAACATTTATTACAAATCACAAAAACAAATTAGAAGAGTTATGATAAAAGATTCCACTGAGCGTTATATAAAGTTTTATATTTACAGGTGATTAACAGCTATGCTCCATTTAGAGGTGGTCTTTCAACTTACGTTAAAGTTCGTAATCTCATAGCAGTAAAGCATGCGGCAGTGAATGTTAAAAATTATGATGAGTAATGTTTCCTGTTGGCGGTTGTTTCGATATTACACCCGTGCAACATCATACGGATAGAGTTTATACTTATCCTCATGTTAGAGATGCTTTAAATTATATCTCAATTTATTTCCCCATTCAGCTACATGATGTAGCAAAATTTGGAAAATTAAACAACCTTTTCATTAATTTGCTTTCCATTGAGGGAAAGGGTATATTACCATTTGTATTAAGAGAAAATCAAAATAGTGACAGGGAACCTATAAATCTTTTAGTACTTTCTACTAATTATCATGCCGATGATTCTATTGCTGCTAATACAAAGAATAATACTGTTTTATCATTTTACGTGGATTAATATGTCGGCGCTTTTTTAAAAAACTCTCTAATACGAAGCACAAGAAGTTTATTTGTTGTCGACACTTGAATCGTTTTGCTTCAGATCGCCTTCTACAAAAACATCCTACTCACTGTCATCAACTTAATCAATGCCCTGCTAGGCTTCCTACCGGTGCAGAAATGTTTTTTCAGTTCAAAAATTTCAGGAAAGGGTACCATATTTTAGAAAAGTGTACAAATTTAAAGTAATACTCTATTTCACTCCAAACCCTTTAGCGTTGCTTACTATTTGAAGTGCTCATACAATGATTCTTTAGCTCGATTTAGGATTTTAGAGGAAACGATTGCATCCAATGGTTTGTTGAAGAGCTTCAAAGTATTGCACATTGGGTCACCAAAGCAATCAATAAAATAATGTCTATGAATACTTTAAGTTCAGGTTGAAGACAATTTACTGATTATGATGTAAAAGTTAGAGATCATAACCATTTTACTGGGGTATTTCGGGGAGCATTACATCAGAAATGTATCCTAAACTAAATACTCACTCTGCCTGTAGTATTTCATAATTTATCATGTTATGATTCCCATTTCATAATTACGGTATTGGCTACTGTTGCTGCTTTGATTTCGCTGCTGCCTATAAAGGTATAAAGTAATAGAAGGCACTAAAATTAAGTTTCGATATATTGCCTTTCAGACTTATGAGTAGTAGTAGTATTGCAAAGTTGTCAAGCTTTGAAAAATAGTAAAAAAAAAACTATTACTAGAGCTAACTATAACAATAATTTTCTCTACTAGTCCGCAAAGGTGTATTTCCTTATGAGTATATCGATATGTGGGATAAATTACGCGAGGTTAGTATACCTACCACGGTAGTCACCTTAATAAAGAAGGAAACAATGATGCGAGTTTATTGCACATTCGGTTAAAGTTTGAAACAAATTTAATATTAAATCGTTGCAGGACTACTCAGATTTGCATTTTAAAACGGATGCTCTACTTTTACCTTACATTTTCGAAAATTTTCGGCAAACTTGTTTAAGTACTTACAAACTTGATCCCCTGCACTATTGTACGACCCCCGGTTTAGCATTCGATGCTATGCTTAAAATTACGCAACCAAAGTTAGAACTATTTACAGACATTAATATGCTCATGTTTATTAAAAGAGGAATTAGGG
Organism: Vesta saturnalis; assembly: GCA_036346205.1. NCBI lineage: Eukaryota > Metazoa > Arthropoda > Insecta > Coleoptera > Lampyridae > Vesta > Vesta saturnalis. The sequence goes on from JARFJB010001404.1 coordinate 2,730,909, forward strand.
GTGCTGTGGATCAATGTTCTAATCGGTATGCTAAAGCTAACAATAAGTACATGGGAGGCAAATTTGATCCACTTCTGAAAGTGTGTATTTAATGTACCACGACGTAAATAACTTATGCCATGTCAGAATTTTTACCATTTGGTAACTTTTCTTTTGTGGATGAAGCTAGCTTTGAAACTTTGCATTGAATAAACCATCCTGACGGTTCAGAAGTTGGTTACATAATCGACTGCGATTTAGAATATGCTATAGAATTACACGAGGGTCAAAGTGGCACCCGTGTCTGATTCAAATTCCAAAATTAAAACATTATTGCTTACGTAAGTACGTAATTCATTACTGAAATTTAAAAATATATTTAAAATATGGATTGAAGTTGGTAAATGTAAACGGTACATATATTCCGGTTAAGCAGACCCGTGGTTAAAAAAATATATTGATTTAAATACCACCATGCGTCAGAAATTTCAAAATGAATTTGTTAAAAATGTTTATAAATTAATGATTAATAGTATTTTTGGGAAACTGATGGAAAATGTACTTAAATATAAGGACATACGTTTAGTAACCAAATGGGATGGTCCCTATGGTGCTTGCATACTTACATATCAAAACCAAATTTTCACAGTTGTACAATATTTAACAACGATATGCGTGTCGTTCGAAAGGATAAGTAAGAAGTATATTTAAATAAACCTATATATGCAAACTTCAGTGTTTTAGATGTTTCAAAAACTTACTATACAATTTTCATTATGGTTGCACGCTATCTAAGTTTCCTAATAATGCTTTTGTACACAAATACAGATCCTCTCATATACGCTTTTTTAGCATTTGATATCTACAAACTTATCAACGAATTTGTTATATCTGATTGTATCCCTGACAATATCTTCGGAATTCCATTAGCAAATAAAAAAGTTCCAGGCTTAATGTAAGACGAAAATTATGGTAAAATTATGTTAGAATTTGTAGGACTTCATGCAAAAATGTATGCTTACACTATAGATGAAAAATTTGTAAAAATCAAAGGGTTCTAAGCAAGCAAGTGTCAAACAGATCACGATAAATGATTATAAACATGTTTTTTTTTATAGTACCGTAATAAAGCAGTATCAACGTCTGATAAGGTCAAAGAAAAATGATGTGTTTACAATCAAATAGATATTAATTTCTCTGATACTAGGTCTTGCGGATATAACTTTACATAGCATTTTATATCCCTCTTATGTTCCAGAAAACAATTTTACCGCTGAGAAGTCTTGAAAATAAATTACAGGAGGAACTATGGTACAGTAGTGATCAAATCTATAGAAAGTATCTGAAGCGTTATTTGGGAAAGTTCTCCCCTGAAAGCCATTTATTTGTACTGAAGATATTACAATATATTATTATTTCTGATGAGTGCTTGAACTGGTGTTCTATAAACCCAAAGTGTGCGAATGAACTTATCATTGACATTATTTGATAAAAAAATTAAATTATACAATACCATTAAAGGTTTTATGAAATTTTGTGCTGATAAAGATTACAATTCATTAACTTTTAATCAAGTAGACACGATCTTAGACGATACGAATTTACTTGGTGACTTGCCACTTAAAATGTATGTGTACTATTTGTTATGGGGTGTGATTCGTATTGTATACCGGCAAATCTTAAAAATTACATAGAAAATATTAGGTCTGCTTAGAAAGACACGTTATTTGTTATAACTGAATGTATTGAGAAAGCAACATATGCTAATTGCAAGTGCCTAGATATTTTAATAAAAATATTATTAACAAAATATCACACATACGTTTCAATCGTGGGAAAACGAGGAGCACCAAAAAAGTTACAAATGGATATTAAAAAAGATCCATGAAGGTGAAATAAGTACAAATTTTTGCTTGGGATGGAAATGTGGACCAGATTCATAAATATGGCCATCAAGTAATTTAAATGATTATAGAAGTACTTTACGTTTACTGTATAAGATAAATTTTCGAAAAACGTTGTTTATTAAGGTAATATTTAGCGCACTTAAATAAAATACAATTTTTTTTTGTTTTATTTCATGTGAAAGCTACATCCTTTGATAAAAAGCTATTGCTATGGCTATATTAGTAATTTATTTCACAAATAACAACAAAGTTAAAGGTCTACTTATAAAACAATGTGGTTCTTATTGAGCCCGGATCTTTCATCCAATCCCCACTACTTCACGAATAACTTATTATTATTGGAGCGGAGCACTATTTCTACCATGTACACGTACAGGTCTTCCAACGTGCACGTAGCGGGGTTAGTAATCACAATCTTACATAGTTTACTGGGCCAATTAGGTGTGTATCCTTTGGCAAAAATACTTTTAATTTTTCTTATTTGTACTGTCGTCCACAGAATATCGAATGTTTTTAAGTGAGTGTAAGCCTCTAGCTTTATATGTTTGTTGACATCGTTTGGCTACATTCAGTTCTATGCTTACGATTTTTGTAATCATTCGTTACAGTCCCAATTATATCAATCCATTTGTAGTTACCTCGTAGGCTAAACGTTTTGTATAGAGCACACTTAACGGTTATAATAACACGTTCTGGAATTGCAGCCTTTTTTGTGCTATAGGTGGAGTAATGATTGACTCCATACCATTGCATTAGTTTAGTAAAATTCTCATTGTAGAATTCTTTTCCTTCATCTGTATGCAAATTTTTGTTTTCGGCCTTGTTTGAAGATTGTTTGCATGTCCTTGGTAACTTCTTGACCTGTTTTGGTTTTTAATCCTTTAGTCCATAAGTATTTCGAAAAACATTAGATAAACACTAATATATTACTTACAGCCCTTGTTTTGTTCAGCGTATGTGTTAAATTCAGCCAAATCGGCTTGCCAAAGGTCATCAAAACTTTTTATTATTGTTCGCCTTCGTTTAACATTTTTTTATGCAGGTTTGTACAGTTAGAGTTACCTTCAAAAGCTTTCTGAACTGCTAGTAGACAAAAATCAAGATATCATTTACTTATAGTACCACCATCTTCTTTTAGATCGACCAACTGTGTCAAATGGTTTCTATTCAAATTGAACCTTGTAGATAAATAATATTGCTTAGTGATGACGTCTTTAAGATGTATGGGATTGGCAACGTTGCTGATTCTCTTATTCACGATATCAAATTGATTACCATCAACCAGTTTAAACTGAGTGGTTAATTTCATAAATTGATACTGGGCATGTGAACGTCCAAATTTTATCAAGAAGTATTTTAGTTATGATACGTTGACATCAATGTATTCTTATTTATACTGCTTAAAAAGCGACTGGTTGGTTTTTCAATGTATCCATCTTCATATAGTTCTTCCACAATTGATACTGTCATTTATGGCACCTGCGTTTCCCGCCAAAGTGTTCTGTTCACAATACCTCCAGGTCACGAAGTAGTTCATGTATATCATTCCAATGTTTATAGTTATTCGGCCTGTTTGTGAATTCATTAAAAAACATAGCTTGACGTCTTTTAATTGTGGGCGATGATGATAGCAAGGGTTTGATTATTTGTGTATATTTTTTCCTTCAGCTTCTTCAAAATTTCCCACGAACATCATAATCTCGCCTTGCAACATTCGTAGCTTCTAAAATACTTTTATAATTTTTCTACCTTTGGATTTACTAAATTTAAATAAGCAGATCGTATATACCTGGAGTTCCTTTGTACCTCATGCCTTTAATAAAAGTGTCGTTTCCCTTAATGGTAACGGGAGTATTACCAATTGTTCATTTGTCTGTTATAGTATCACAAGTATGATCAATATCACCTTCTGGATTCCTTACAATACGCTCAAGGTGTATACGAGGTAATCAACTGTACTTCTCGTAAACTTCTTCTGAGATGGGACAGTAGAATCGTTTGTGATATCAACAAGGGTGGCTTTTTGGATTGAACGTTAATGGCTTCCTTTTTAGGTGTTTAAATTTTTTTATTTGGATCGATTTCATTTACTCTTTCAGTTAAAGGTTCTATTAGGGGCATATAAGTATTTTCAAATACTCTTTCATTATCAATTCGAGGAATTCTAAGACGGTTGTAATTCTGCTGTATTATTTTACAAGCCTGAATAATTTTTTGCTTTAACATCATCTCCTTGTCGTCCATTGCGGAAAACACATAAATAAAAAGTTTACCTCCAGTAGGATTTGAACCTACGACCTGTACTTTGCTAGAGTACCGCGCTAACCATCTGCGTCATCCAGATTCAAGCCCCAATCGATGTAAAACAAGCCAAAGTTTGCATCGATTGGGGCTTGTATGTCGACGGCACAGATGGTTAGCGCGGTACTCTAGCAAAGTAAAGGTCGTAGGTTCAAATCCTACTCGAGGTAAACTATTTGTTTATGTATTTAATAAAATTAATAATAATTTTTAATTACATATTTACTTTTGAACTTATTCGTTCATAACAAAAACTTATAATAATTTTAAGGTATTATATAAACACCAAACCTTCTCCTATAGCGACTGTTATTCATGGTTTACTTTTGAATAAACTCGAAATTTTGGTTTTTATGACAGTTTAAGCAGACTTTTTAATTCATGTTTCAATAACCGAAGTTTAACGATTTACTAAATGGTTATAACTCAGCACCTTATATACAAACCTTAGGTGTGCCAAAAGGCTCCATATTGGGTCAATTGTTTATATATATATATATATATATATATATATATACTGATAATTTGATTGTTAACATTAAAGTAAGTTGTTTAAAGTAACTGATAATTATCATGATGCTTTAATTCTGCAAGGCACTCTGGAAAACATTGTGACCTGGTGTAATTCACATAATTCGAGAGTCAATAAATCTAAATGGTCGGTAGTTTCGTTCTCGCGTAAGCTTAGCGATATTATATTTCACTATAGGTGGAAGGCATGTGCACCCCATGCCACCCGATGCAATACCACCACTTTTACCATATGCTCCTTAATATTGGTGCTCCGATATTTAAGGGCTGCTGGCCACTATATCCTTTATTCCGTATGTACTCGCCATGTACTAGCCAAGCTTGGCGTTTTAACGGTTAAAACGACGAGTTCTAAAACAAACGCTATACCACAGGTGAATAGGGCCCACACTCTCACATTGATTCGTCGATCGGTCGCAAGGGGGAATTCGTCGATTTCAAAATCAAGACTGAGGAGACCAAGATCTGCCGGGAGTGAAATTCTGCCGCATTCAGATGCCCGGGAAGGCCGGACTCAAGCGACATCGATCATCGAAAGTACTAACATTCGGGTACGTTACTGCAACATACGTAATATCAGTTCGAATCTTAATGCTGTTCACCTACACCTTGAAAAAGTGCAACCGGACATTTTGTTTCTACCACAAACACGAGTCTCCCCAGGAAGCACAAATTCACCCGATCTGCAGTTTCCCAGATACAACCTCCACTCTAACTTTCGTCTAAAAGGCGGTGTATGTGCGTGTATACAATTCAAAGATGAATGAACAACCACCTCAGAACTACCTACTTACACAATTTAATACACTAGACTATACAAAAAGAATTATTACGTCTCTCTTAATGTCTTAAGAAAATAGGTAAAGGAATCAGATTACCAACTTCACAGTAGTTGTTATCGTACACTATTGGTAGAGCGCTGTGTTCCAATTATAACTTCTTTACTCACGCACGTACGTACGTACGAACACATATACACTCACACACACACACATGCATACACATAGAGACAAACACACACACACACATACACCCGCACGCACACACGCACAAACACGCACGTACGAATGTACTCCCACACACACACACATTCTCACACACTCACACACACACACACACACACACACACACACACACACACACACACACACACACACACACACACACACACACACACACACACACACACACACACACACACACACCACACACTCACACACACTCACCACACGCACACAACACCACTCGTATTCACACACTACAGACACATACCACACACACGAACACACACACGAACACACACACGAACACACACACACACACACACACTCACACACACTCACGCACACGCGCACAAACACGCACTCGTATTCACACACATACAGACACATACCCACACACACGAACACACACACGAACACACACACGAACACACACACACACACACACACACAACAAATGCACACAAACACAAACACACGATACGCTTACACACGCGCTCACACACGCTCTCACGCACACACGTACACAAGCACACACGTGCACACGAACACACGCACTCATGCACCCACACGTACATACCACACATCGCACCCGTACGCGCGTTACGCGCTAGTTTACTCTCACGCTTAAACCGACACACACACACACACACACACACACACACATATATGCACCCGTACACACACTCGAAACGCACACGCACACACACGGACAATCGCGTACACACACGCTAATTTTAGAATTGTTCAAAAACAAGAAAAAATAAAAAAGTTCCGTATCGTTTAATACTAAAGGTGTTTCGTAAAAAAAACTTGTTATAATCGTCATTCTCAAAACTTAATGTAATTGTACTCTTGCAATGTAATGACTTATTAAGTTCCTCCAGTCGTTTTTAGATCTTGAAGTATCATAGAAACGTTACCGTAGAACACATCTAAAATTACGGGTATTTTATGCTTTTCGATGGTAACGAGATTAGTTGCCTCCATTTAATCCAAGTTGCAAGTTGAAACTAATCCGTGAGGAACATTATACTTTATATTGAAGAATTTTGACCGTGGACATGAGTTTCTTTTGTTTCTAGGCTAGAATGAGTCTGTTCTATGAAAATAAGCTCATTTCCGGGAATTGGTTCTATTTTTAGATAACCTTCTAGTTAAAAATGGCTTTGGAATATGCCCTTAAAACAGGATCCGTACCAATCTTACGGTTTCTTTCTCAGTTAAGACGATAGTCTTGAAAAGTTTAATGAACCACGGGTAGACAGTTTGTTTCTTGTCCCTAAAGGATTGCGCAGCCTATCCCCGTTTCCAGGAAAAGGTTCTATTTTGGATAACCTTGAAATGAGTAATGAGGCGCTGCATTTGGTTAAAATGATGACCTTCAAAAAATTAATTAGTCATGCATTTGGGTTCTTCCTTGGCTGGAACAATGACCTCGAAGGGATTTATGTCATACAGCAGTAGTTTGCTTCTTGACCAGGACAATCACCTTGTACCTAGAATATGACGGTGACGTTGAAGAATGTGTATGTGTATGTGTATGTGTATGTGTATGTGTATGTGTATGTGTATGCGTATGTGTATATGTATGTGTACGTGTACGTGCATATGCATGTGTATGTGTATGTGTATGTGTATGTGTATGTGTATGTGTATGTGTATGTGTATGTGTATGTGTATGTGTATGTGTATGTGTATGTGTGTGTATGTGTATGTGTATGTGTATGTGTTATGTGTATGTGTATGTGTGTATGTGTATGTGTATGTGTATGTGTATGTGTATGTGTATGTGTATGTATGTGTATGTGTATGTGTATGTGTATGTGTATGTGTATGTGTATGTGTATGTGTATGTGTATGTGTATGTGTATGTGTATGTGCATGTGTATGTGCGTGTGCGTGTGCGTGTGCGTGTGCGTGTGCGTGTGCGTGTGCGTGTGCGTGTGCGTGTGCGTGTGCGTGTGCGTGTGCGTGTGCGTGTGCGTGTGCGTGTGCGTGTGCGTATGTGTATGTGTATGTGTATGTGTATGTGTATGTGTATGTGTATGTGTATGTGTATGTGTGTGTATGTGTATGTACGTGTACGTGTACGTGTACGTGTACGTGTACGTGTACGTGTACGTGTACGTGTACGTGTACGTGTACGTGTACGTGTACGTGTACGTGTACGTGTACGTGTACGTGTACGTGTAGTACGTGTACGTGTACGTGTGTGTGTGTATGTGTATGTGTATGTGTATGTGTATGTGTATGTGTATGTGTATGTGTATGTGTATGTGTATGTGTATGTGTGTATGTGTGTGTGTGTGTGTATGTTGTGTAGTGTGTGTATGTGTATGTGTGTGTGTATGTGTATGTGTATGTGTATGTGTATGTGTATGTGTGTATGTTGTATGTATGATGTATGTATGGTATGTATGTATGATGTATGTGTATGTATGGTATGTATGTGTATGGTATGTATGTAGTATGTGTATGGTATGTGTATGTTGTATGTGTATGTGTATGTGTGTATGTGTATGTGTGTGTTGTGTATGTGTATGTGTATGTGTGTGTATGTGTATGTGATGTGTATGTGATGTGTTGTGTATGTGTATGTGTGTATGTGTATGTGTAGTGTGTATGTGTATGTGTATGTGTATGTGTATGTGTATGTGTATGTGTATGTGTATGTGTATGTGTGATGTATTGTGTATGTGTATGTGTATGTGTGTGTATGTGTAGTGTATGTGTATGTGATGTGTATGTGTATGTGTTGTATGTATGTAGTGTGTATGTGTATGTGTGTATGTGTATGTGATGTGTATGTGTATGTATGTGATGTGTGTGTATGTGTGATGTGTGATGTGTATGTGTATGTATGTGATGTGTATGTGTAGTGATGTGATGTGTATGTGTATGATGTATGTGTTGTGTGTATGTGTATGTGTATGTGTATGTGTATGTGTATGTGTATGTATGTGTTGTATGTGTATGTGTAGTGTATGTGTAGTGTAGTGTAGTGTATGTGTAGTGTATGTGTAGTAGTGTAGTGTAGTGTACGTGTGACGTGTAGTACGTGTAGTGTACGTGTACGTGTACGTGTACGTGTACGTGTACGTGTACGTGTGGTGACGTGTCACGTGTACGTGTACGTGTACGTGTACGTGTACGTGTACGTGTACGTGTACGTGTACGTGTACGTGTACGTGTACGTCGTGACGTGTACGTGTCGTACGTGTACGTGTACGTGTACGTGTACGTGTACGTGTACGTGTACGTGTACGTGTACGTGTACGTGTACGTGTCCGTGTACGTGTACGTGTACGTATACCTGTACGTGTACGTGTACGTGTACGTGTACGTGTACGTGTACGTGTACGTGTACGTGTACGTGTACGTGTACGTGTACGTGTACGTGTACGTGTACGTGTTCTTGTACGTGTACGTGTGTACGTGTACGTGTACGTGTACATTTACGTGTACGTGTATCTGTATGTGTATGTGTTTGTGTGTGTGTTTGTATGTGTGTGTGTTAGTGCTTGTGTGGGCGTGAATGTGAGTATAAGTGAGTGTGTGTGTGCGTGCGTGCGTGTGCGTGGCTGTGTGTGAGGGCATGTGCGTCTGTTTGTGTGTGTCCGCAGAAAAGTAAGATGTACGTGCTGGAAGTTACGTATGTAAGTTTGATTTCATTTTTCTTGCTGATTAGATTTTGGAAGAAATCTAGAGGTGGAAAGGGGTTTTATTAGGCATTGTTATAGGTTTTTAGCAATATTTCTGAAACAGCTGCTATTCAGTAGCATAACAATACCAACATACAGATTTTAAAATTGTAAACTAATTATGTTTTATAGTTTTATACGCTTTTTGATAGGCACTTACAAGTAAGTAGGCGAAAAATTCTTATAATGTAATTTAAACGTTCATTCAAACTTTTTAAATATCTGAATAAGGATCAGATTTGAGGGAACATAGGTACACTTAAGGATAATTGAGTTTTACATAAGTTTTCTTTATAATGCTTTTTAATGCAAAACCAAATAAGTCAGACAAATTAATTACATGAGAGTAAAAACGCGAAAACTATATTTACGATATTTTGACACGCAATTGGCTTTGGATTTTGTTCGGCATCTAAATGTATATTGTACTTGTTATCAAAACCTATAGATTTATATCTATGTAAATAAAAATCAATTGCCGCACATATGATCATTACCTGAGAACGGCTTGACCGATTGGGCTGATTTGTTGTTCTGTTCGTAATTGTAAGGACAAGGTTTGTATGAATCAAAATTTTTGAAAAATTCTCCGGAAAAGACGGAAATTTAGATGATAATTTTTGAAAATATGATATTCCGTTTGAAAATTCTGCCATCACACGTTTTCATAACAAGTTCAGTATTGAATATTGATATTTTAATTAAATTGAATAGAAAGCGATATTGTAGTATGACTGGTGATCATATTTTTGGAGTATTAAAAATAATAAAATTCATTAATTGTGTGTGTTGTGAAAAATGTGGCGAAACATTTAAAGAGAGTGTAGAAGAATCATGGAGATTAAGGGAAGAGGGAGCAAGAGTTAGAGAGAACATAAGAAGAGATAGGGACGTACAGAAGCAAGAGAGATGGGCAAAAGTAAACGAATCTAATTACAATGTAAATTATAGAAAGATTAAAGGAGAAGGGATAACAGAATATCTGTAAGGAGAAGGGAAGAAGAAGAAATGAAGTGTAGATTATGCGGGGAAGGGATGTAGAATACGAAACATATGATAAAAGAGTGTAGGGAGTTAAGGAAGGATGACAGGAGTGTTGAAAAAATATAAGTGGTAAGGGGTAGGGGAGCGGAGTGAGTGAAGCAAACGTGGAAAAATAGAAAACTAGCCAGTTTGAAACATAAATATAAAAAAACACCGTTAAAAAAGCTAGGTATTTTTATCATTACAGTTGTTTTTGCAACGTTGCTTATTTGAATGTGCTACATAAGAGGTTTAGTAATTGTGTATTATTTCTGTTCCACGCATATGATCTTTTTTCTTTAGTGCAACAATCAGTGGTAGGGAATATAACAAGAGAGTGAGAATAATGAAAATAATTAGACATATTCTCAAAAGCTTGTACTGAAAGTATGTATTTTTAAAAACAATTTTCGAAATAATCACTAAATGTAGTTGAATCTTTATTATTTCTAAAACTAGTTTATAAACAAAAGTGAGCAAAGATAATAAGAAATTTGTTTATCTATTACAATCATTTCCTGAAAAAATTGTAACCTGATGTATTTTCCTACGTTTTATCTTGAAAGTGCGCACCCGGCATAGTTTCGCATAAAGTGTAAAATAAAATGAATGAATTTGATTATCTGAATCGATGCTTTCCGTTTGAATGTTCGTTAAAGATACTAATCACGCGACGCACAGATATTTCCTGTTCAATTCGTTTCCTGTTATAATCAGAGGTAATCAAAGACATAGATGTTCGTGATACGACTAAGAAATTGGTTCCCTTTGATTAACGTAAAAGTTGAAAATTGATGTTAAAGTTTTATTTACTTTTTGAAATGGTTTCATAGAAAAAACCTTTTACAAATCTTTTGATGTAACTTCCTTTTGATGATATTTGAAGCTGCTAATTTAATATAAGATATACAGCGATTTAATTCTATGAACTAGTTATTAATTATTAAGACGCAAATATATTTATTTACGATCGGTTAGCAATATAACAATTGCTAACTTTTAATTGGTTTGAAAGTGTGTAATTAGTCGGCTATTGCATTTAGTCTAACGGGGAGTAATATTTGTACGACATCAATACGTCACGACCTCCAATGTAACTAATTTACAAAGCACTCCTTCATTGAAATCGTAGGACAAATACAGGAAAGAACTCATATTTATCAAAGTAATAGGATGGAAGTATGAAAAAGGTGCACCCATCGAAAGAGTAAAAGAATTAACATAGTGTATACTTTGATTGGTTAGTAGGTACTGACAATTTTTACACTAGTGGGTGATTTAATGTAATTAGGGTATTAGTGGATTATGTATTCAATGTAATGCAAAAATGTCTTATTTCGATAAAACACAAGTGTCAAGTTATTGCAAAAGAAAGCACACCTGTCTATGACCCATTATTGGAACAGAAAAAGGCCTTATTTCGGAAAACATACAACTTTGAACCACCGGTGGGGCACTCATTTACAAAAAAAATATGTAGTGTTTCCACGCAACATTCCCGTATACATAAATATACAGGGTCCTGCAATAATGCATCAGGCATCCATAGCTCATATACCAATTAAGTTAGGAGTTTCGTTCGTACGCAGATCTATACTGTACATGTGAGTGTATTTCGGGAAAATATTTTCGCATATACAGGGTGTTCCAAAAAGTATGACGATATTATAACATTGAATTTTTTAATGGTACACCCTATATTACTTGCATATTTTAGTTCTTTTTTCTGTTTTTTCTTATTTCCCAAAATTTTATTGAATTTTCTCTAGTAGAGTACGAGCAATAAATTGAAAACGATAAAAAATCGTGTTGCACATCTCGCAAAAATTATTAAAAAAACGGTCTTAGATCTGTTTTGTCCGAGCTACATAATACAAGAAGTCTAACGCGACTTTGACGTTAAACAGTTTTTTCTTATTTTATACAGGGTGCCTAAAATTTGGATCCAAAAATTACAACTTTCTAACCAGTTTTTCTTAAGATATTCAAATGAATCACATTATATTTTATTTCACTATCTAATGCAAAACTTAAGTAGCAAATATTTTTTTGTATTGCAATGAGCCAGAAAAATTAGTCAGATGAATAAATTTTTATTAATTTAAAATTATGCTGATAATAATTTATACAACAATTTATTCAATTCCAGAATCCAGATATGCTGACAAACATTACGTTTGCGTACGCACCAGACCCCTTCGCTATATGTGCAAAAGACATTGCGTCAAATTTGCCAAAACCCCACTTCTATACTAAGTATATAAGCGTAATGGTGATACAACCTGCTTAGCATTCGGGAGGTAATGGGTTCGATTCCCGTTACCGTCTACCTTGTATGAGGTTTTCAGGAGGTTTTCCTCGTACACATGTAGCGGCATGGTCACTGCATATATGCACACCATGTGCGGCTACTTAGGCGAATGCTGAGGTAGTATTTTACCCCTCAGAACCCTAACCTGACCACACCCATCCTTAATCCCACCATTCATATATACGTAATGTATATATGCTGGGAATTCGTGATTGTGGCTGAAGGACCTAGGAAAGCTCGAGCAGCCCGAGGGAATGAAATACGTAGTCTTTTCCTTTTCCTATAATTCGGCACTTCGCCTGCAGAATACTTCCGTGTAAGCATTCCTCTGTAGTATTACTAAACCAGCGTTCCTGAACTTCTGTTAGAATTTCCCTTTATTCGAGAAAATATAAAATCCTGACAAGCGCTCTTAAAGCAATTTTCTGTACAAATTGTTCCAGTATTTCAATATTTCAAAGTACGCCTTTTTTACAATTTATAAACAGAAATAGTTGAAATACATGTCGATTCCTGTCACCGAAATCCTTTTAAAAATTAATTGAACGTAAAAGAGGGACTAGCAACCTGTACTAAGTATGCGCTATTTGGTGAGTAATGCCGGCGGTAACCCCAGTCTTAATATCAAGCTGTTTAACCAGAAAACGGGCTTAAAGCTACGTCTGGACAGTTCAAATTGTTGCAATACCTCTGACACTCTAGATTAAAACCAGATCCAAGTCATTCTATGTATTTATGGTTGACCGCTTTTGGCTGTAAATATCTAGAACCCAGAACGTTACTTTTAGTAATTAAGGCACTCTTGGCTATAAAAGATAACAAAAAATTAAACCCTCTGTATATTCATATCCTGTCCTCATTAAGAACTAACTACCTGTATAATTAAATCCAGAATTCCGAAAACACTCCTTTTATAGAACTAAAACAATAAGTAGATTATTTGATTTCCTATATAAACAATCTGTTTATATGTTTAACGTAATTAAAACGTAATTGAAACCATCCCTTTCTTTAATAAATAACAAAGTATTCCCCGTATTATGGAAACTCTCCATTTATATAAATTCAATTGAAATATTTATTGACAGCTGTTGCATATTTTACTTTTGGTAAAATACAAATAAAGTGAGAAACCAAATATCCCGGTATTAAGTTAACCGTTTCAAACCTGTATATAAAATTGTAGTTTAGTAATAATTTAGTTTTCTTTTCCCATTATCGTGTATTCACATTACGCATGTGAACAAGTCCACTAGTTTTGTAAGGGCATTAATTCCCTATTACGATTACACTGAAACCCATCCAGACCGAAAGATTAGAAATAATTAACATCGAAATAATTATTTATCTGTCCCACCAGAGGTTCTGTATCAAACCCTGATTTGTACTTATTTAAACCATCATTATAAAAGTAAATAATACTTACCCATTTAGTGCAATTATCCAAATAATCTTGAGAAAAGACCATTATATTAATATACACACTCCTTTCAAAATAACCCCGTTATAAAATAGAATGTGCGCCATTTTGTGTTTGAAAATAATAAATCTGATTGTGGTTACAGAAACATTACCAATACAACAGAAAATCCCTAGTGAAAGAACAGGATCGTCCGCAACCCAGCCTAGGCGGCTGTATTGGGGGCTACCGAAGTAACGGGCGTTCCAACCGGATTACCGTTTGAGTTACCTTTATATTGAATACTGTTAATTTTTTACTTATTACGTTTTATTCATATTCATTTTTACGTTCAAGAATTGTTTTTGTTAATTTACTGTTCACCATATTTATGATTTATGAATATATGTATAAAACATTCGTTTTACTTTATGAATGTTATATGAGCCTAACAATCCACGACCCCCTCACTGTAGCTAGTATAAAAGGCAAATATAACAAAATGTCCATTAGAAGGAAATTAATTAACGTAATAGTCATTGATCCATTACAGTATTAAAAGCATTAACATTCTGGATCGTTATCAAGATATTTACCAAAAATCACAAACATGCCCATTTCATTAGTAAAGGATTAAAAAAAATTACTAAGCCATGGAAAAATAACAAAATAAAATTTTGAATAAGTGCGCCATTTTAAAGTGTAAATGCATATTCAAATAATGATACGGAGCTACAATTTTACTGTAACACGCCACATACACGACACATGCACCACACGAACCACAAGCACCACACGCATCCCATGAACCACACACACAACACGCACCACACACCACACACACCAAACGCACCACACTCGCCAGACGCACGACACGCACCACACGCATCACACGCGTCACACGCACAACACACCATAGAAACCACACAAACCCCACACACACGCGCGCGCACAAACACTTACACACACACACACACACACACACACACACACACACACACACACACACACACACACACACACACACACACACACACAAAGACACACACAGCACACGCACACGCACACGCACACGCACATGCACACGCACACGCACACGCACACGCGCACGCAAAAGGACAGGGACACGCACACGCACACGCACACGCACACGCACACGCATACGCACACGCACAAGAACGCGCACACGCACACGCACACGCACACGCACACGCTCACGTATACAGACGCAGACGCAGACGCAGACGCAGACGCAGACGCAGACGCAGACGCAGACGCAGACGCAGACGCAGACGCAGACGCAGACGCAGACGCAGACGCAGACGCAGACGCAGACGGAGACGGAGACGGAGACGGAGACGCAGACGCAGACGCAGACGCAGACGCAGACGCAGACGCAGACGCAGACGCAGACGCAGACGCAGACGCAGACGCAGACGCAGACGCAGACGCAGACGCAGACGCAGACGCAGACGCAGACGCAGACGCAGACGGAGACGGAGACGGAGACGGAGACGGAGACGCAGACGCAGACGCAGACGCAGACGCAGACGCAGACGCAGACGCAGACGCAGACGCAGACGCAGACGCAGACGCAGACGCAGACGCAGACGCAGACGCAGACGCAGACGCAGACGCAGACGCAGACGCAGACGCAGACGCAGACGCAGACGCAGACACAGACACAGACACAGACAAAGAGACAGACATACACCCACACCCACACCCACACACACACACCCACGCACGCACAAACTCAGGCACGCATGCACGTACGAACTCACGCACGTACGTATGCACGGCAGGCACACTCACAGGCGGCAAACGAAAAATGGTCAAAATGGATTCAGGGACGCTCAAAACGTGAAAATCCCTCAAAATATCGAGGTCCAATTTTTTCATTATGGCAATACCTTCCCTTTACTATTATACTTCGTAGAGTAGATGGGAATGTAATGGATGAAACCCATCGGAAATACATAAAATGGTGTTATTTCGAAACACCACAGGCGTGGTTCACCGATGGGGTCATAACAATGGTTAACAAATTGCAAGATCTGCTGTACATTCTTGTTTTATTCAAATTGTTGCAGCTTTTCGATTCATTATCTTGGTTCAGTAGCTTGAAAAATCATCCTCAAATTAGGCCCCATGTGCAGGATTAAAATCTGTTACCCTGACAATCGAACATCTAAGTTTTTAAGAATCATGAGCATAGTTGAAAGCATAAGCTTAACTAATTGATTTATTTTGTATTTTATAACTTAATAAATCATAACTCCGTAAGCGATAGAGTAAATCAAATTGTTTCTTGCACACATATTTAACTTTTTACGTAGACACGAATTGAATAAAAAAAGTATATCATTCCGTTTAAAATTCCAAAGTTGCCCACCATCCGTAAAAAGTGGGTGGGTGGAGAATGTCAACGTTTTTGAGATTCCGCTTGTAGTAATACTTAAAAAAACTCACACTGCACAACGGTTAAATTAATGTAGCGATGGTTTTCATATTTAGCAAGTAATATTGATCATAAGAAAATAATAATCATTTGCTTAATTTATATGTCATTTTCATTAACAGTTTAAACGGAATTCTGTTTAACAATTATTAAATTGTATTGTGCAGAAGAAACCTTTCAGGTTTGTTTATATAATGTTTCTTCTTTTCCACAATCAAAAACTTGTCAAACGTATACTTTTAAAATTTTAAACTGCTGTGGCGTAAGAAAGAATCCTGACATTTTTTTACACTTAATTAAGGGGAAGTATGAATAAATTAGAGATAGGCGTTCTGTGGTTTATTTCGGAGTCATTTTCCCATATGTTTGCCAATAAAAGCTCACGCAGATATAAGAAAGTTATGTGCTGGCCACATCAGATTTTTTATTTTATTATCACTTCCCTAATATATTTAATTAAACGTTTTTTAAATAAAGACTGCTACGAACAGTGTTGTACGTTAATTTCGTCAGAAGTTGCATAGCGCTGTCATGTTGTATTCCGCATTCTGCCTCGTTCTGCGTTCGTTAGGGTGTTACTTTTGGCGCTTGTAACATAAAATTTTATTTAACGTCATTAACACCTGAACGTAGTAGAAATTCCTTAATCAGAAAATAAATATTATCACATTATAACATTGTGGGAAGCTTGGTATAAAAGAAGTGAAGGTATTCGCTAAATTAAAGACCTAGACATATCAATTAAAAATTTATCAA
Organism: Vesta saturnalis; assembly: GCA_036346205.1. Classification (NCBI taxonomy): domain Eukaryota; kingdom Metazoa; phylum Arthropoda; class Insecta; order Coleoptera; family Lampyridae; genus Vesta; species Vesta saturnalis. The sequence continues at coordinate 2,748,282 of JARFJB010001404.1, forward strand.
AATATTTTCTATTAAAAAGCTGTAATTGTATTGTGATACGTTAAACACAGAGTGTATTCACTAAATTTAATTTAATTTCGTAATCTGTTGACAGTAACATTTGTTAACAAGTGCATTCTTTTTTACAGTGGACGATAGGTGTAATTGCTATTTCTTAAAGATTGTAAAGTACATACATATACATACACGATTTTAACACGAAAAGATAAGTATTTTAACCATAAATGAAAATCATGAAAGTTCACATTTTCATACGAAAATACGTATTTCCATAAATTCTGATATTTAAAAGTATAATTTGATGTTAGATCTAACTTCACAAACAAGCGTGTAAAAGTAGCTATAAAGCAAATTTAAATGTAATATATTCACATTTGATAATTTTGTGACCCATTTTTCTCAATCTTTACATGCACCGGATGAAATATTATACGTACTTTTTCATATTTTCCGAAAAAAATACTTTACAAATTTAAAATATTGATTCTTTGAGTACTATTATACAAATTATATCCAATTGTAGTCTTACACTTATTTGTTACAGGTATAAATTCATTATTCCTTACAAAATAAAGTATATAACACGGTGAGAAATTCTGCTTTTAAAATAACTAATATGCGATAAAAAATTTGATGTAGCCAACATATAACTTTCTTATAACTGAGTAATCTTTCGTTAACAAATATACAGGAAAAGGTCAATCAGTCGCAAAACGGGCATTTATAACTCGTTCATACTTCCTTTGATATTAAATGTATCAAAAAAGTAAGTCTAGTTTCTTACTTACTAAGCAATTTAAAAATTATAAAAATACACGTTTGAGAAATTTTTGATAGTGAAAACTGAATAAATATTATATAAATCAACCTGGCAATATTTACCTCCCTTTGCATAATATAATTTAAATTATTTAAACGTACATTAGAATAACGCCAAATTCCGTTTAAATTTCTCAATTCTACGTTATTAGAAAACTTGTGAGGATACTTACCTCAATTAAGCGCATGGTGCGGGGGGCAATTCGGAAAGAAAATTAAACTTGACCTTCAGGCGCATTTATTTATATACTGACATGCCTTGGTACCACGACCTCACGGACCTTTCTTTGAAGGGTCTCTGATTTAGCCAGAATTGCGGATGTTGAAGTTACCTGACCTACTCAATCTTAACTTGTAGTATACGTTACATCGTCGGCCTGAAAGTTTAACGGTCAACTAAAATCTGCTATAATTTACTAGGGATCATGAACGCAACCCGGATTAAACGGAACCTTCTTCTTGCCAGGGATAGATTAGATTATATAGATAAGATAGATTATAACATTAATTTAAAATTTTAAAAAACCCTCGACACAAAAAATTCTACTATTAAAACCTTTAGTAGTAAACAAATTGTCTTGAATCAGAACTAAGGGCATTTGATCAATTCACCTTTCAAACAATAATAAATAAGCATATTTTACCCAAAGGAATAAATATACAATTTTCAAATTGTTTGCTTTTGCAACTTCAACAGATCCGGATAAAGTTTTTTTTGACTTCCGAAAGAAGTTTCTTTTGTATTAAATTAAAATAAACAATTACACAATAATAATCATAAAATCATTCCAGAAGTTTGCACTAGAATTACTAACATTAATAGAAAAAGAGAAGTTGATACATCTATCTCTCTCCATTGATGAGTTTTGCACTTTTTAGCCTCATCGAAATTTCATCGAATAAGCTATGTCCAGAAAGTTCGTTTTTCAATTGGTAGATTATTGTTATAAACCTCTAGCAGTTTTCACCTACTGCTAACACTTCTTCATTAGAAGAATCAGCTTGTTTGCCTTAATTCTCTTTCGCAAAGCACTTTAAAGTTCCTCTATAATTTAAGGAAAACTCTGAGATCGAAATTTATCCGACGACGCTATCTTATTAACTTAAAGAGGTTGAGTGTTGGACGCTTGAAGACGATAGCACTTTCCGTGAATTGAAGAATGGTTATCGTAAGACTGGCCGCGGCAGTTTCTAATGTACAAGTCGTTAATTACCGTTTCTCGGCGATCTTCTATACTTCTCGTCAGTATGTTCTCAAGCCGGTTCTTGATCCACAGGCTCAATTTTTTTTAGAGCGCCCAGCAAAATTGAACACAGCATTAAAGTGGTTTTTGACGATTTCGTGTTCAGAAGTGAGGTAGTATTTTTCCAAACAAAAGTCGCCATGAGTAAACTGTGAGCGCGCTGGGAAAAACATTTAGCAAACATAGCAGTAGACATGACAATTACTGGGAGAAAAAATAGTCACGAACCTTTTATCGTTTCTGCGTTTCGGGTCCTTCGCATAAAAAAATTGTTTGAAATTTTCTTGTAAAACTTTTCAGAGCATTCACTTATTGTTTTAAAGATTTAATGTCGAATAGATCACCGTCACAGTTGTGACGTGTTGTGGTATTCATTTTAATGCAACAATCAATCTCACCAGGTGTGTTAAGATCCGACCACTTCCCAATGCCATTTTTCAAGCAAACATCTTTTATTAAAGCGGATTAATGGTCAGATTCCGCAGGTGATGATGGCATCTCTGCTGAATTTTCCAGAACATGAAGAATTAGAAATACCTTTAGTGTTCCCAGGTAAAAGCGTAATTCGAAGTTACTCTCAAAATTAAAAGGCAATAAGATCTTCAAAAGAATAATCTGGAACTTTTACGTAACGATGCAAATCTTTATAAAAATCATCTAATAACCTTATCTTGACTATCTTAGCAATAATAATTCAAAGTTTGGCATTATTTCAAAGCCTCATACTGAAGTTACTTACAATAACCTAAATATAATAAATAATTGGCTATCTAATGGTATCTTACACGGTGTTACGTTAATTATAACAGAGAAGGAGGGATGAGGTTAAGTGTTGTATCGTAGTGATGAGTACAAATTAGAATTAACGCACTTTGCGCACCTATGTCCAACCCCATAACGAAATCATCAAGAAAACCCAGTTGTTTATTAATCAATATCAGTTATCAAAATTAAAGAAAAAAAAGTAAAGACAGGAAAAGATTCAAATGCAGTAAACTGCCATTATATTAGTTTAAAGTATTGACAAATTTATAAAATCGAGCAAAAAGGTAACCGCAAAAATGAGAAATTTTAACTACGGATAAATACGATAAGAAAACAAATGTAAGCATGCACACACACGTACGCACGCACGCACGCCCGCCCCCGCCCGCACGCACGCACCCATATCTACCATTCGTTTTTAACAATAAAATCGTGTTATACGATAGTGCGAATTGCATTCTCATAACACTAGAAATAGAGAAATTTATTTACATTTGGTCTGTTTTTTAAAGGTTATGTTCATATTATATTTTTATATGTATCCGTGTTATTATGATATGGTGTGCTTATGCGCATGTTATTATCCATCTCTGTTGCGGATGTGACGTCAGCTGGGTGAATTAAATGAGCAACTAATTCTCATTTCCTATGGCTGGTTACTAAAACCTGTAGCCTAACATATAAAACTGTAGCCTAAAAATCAATCGGTTTTTATGGAGCTTTTATTGTTACAAATGTCAGCGTGCTGTGTATACGATATTAGATGGAATTTAAACAGTTTTTACTTGTAAGACCTAAATATAAACAAAATAATAACGTAAAATGTTCTTAATTAATTTATCTAATTTCCAAACTGGCCAATGTGATTAATACATTATGGGTATTATATACATTAGACGTTATATTATATACTTTATCATTTAAAACGTCGCCGTTTAAGCGAAGTTCACTCATATTCTACTATAAGATTAGTTTCGACCCTAATTACTTTTGGTCTTTTATTAACAGCAAAAAAAACACTACTCGCTTATCCGATAATTTCACAGATGATGATGGTCATATATTTTTTGATGCAGATAACATTGTGGGTCGTTTTAAGTTATTTTTTGAATCTGCTTATGCTGGGCTGTACCTCCTGATAACTACGATTTTGCTTTAAAACCGATTACCAATCAAGTCATAAATATATCAACAAGCACAGCAGATGATATCATAAACGCGATCAATATCTTGTTCAAAGGTGGCGATAAAAATAAAATTGAAAACTACCGTCCAATATCGGTCTTATCTAACTTTGCCAAGATTTTTTAAGTTATTATATATGAACAAATTTCTGTGTCAGTGAAAAGTACGTTGTCAAAATTTTACTGACCTCATGTGTGTAACAACATAAATTGTTGACGTCATTGACGCCAGGAAACAACTAGACGTCATATATACAGACACATTAAAGGTTCTTGAGCAGATCAACCACAGCATTCTTTTGTTGAAACATGATGATATGGGATTTGATACTGATTTAATTGATTTTCTTACGTCACACCTTTCTAATAGAACGCAAAATGTTACTTACAATGGATATATATCAAGTTCTTTTTCCTCGACTTTTGGTGTGCCACAAGACTCCAACCTTGGACCCTTGTTGTTTAACATATAAGTAAATGAACCAATCCATAAACCAGAGGATTACTCGCTTATGCCAACGATATTAAGATTTTTTCCATTATTAATAGTACTTACGACTGTGATTTAATCCAAACTCGTTTAAACATTGTAAGGGATTGGCCATATGAATAAAACCCTAAATGTAACTAAGTGCCAAGTAGTCTCCTACACTCGCCAAAAATGCCCCATACAGTACACATACCGTATCAATCGTGTAAGATTAAAAAGAAGTGATACTTTTAAGGATTTACCTAGGTGTTTTTTCGATAGTAAGTTATCTTTCTCAAATCATATTGATGATGTGTGTTCAATGCTAGAAAAATGCTTGGTTTTATTTTTCGTCAATGTCGAAATTTTACATGCAATCCGAGTCCTACATTACTCCTTTGATAATTCCAAGCTTGGATACGCTTCAATAATTTGGAATCCTGTGCACCAATACTAATAGAGAGTTTAGAAAAATTTCAAAGACGTTTTTTAAAGTACATTTACCTTATTATTGGACACTATCCCGAACGTAATGTTAATAAGAGGGAACTTTTTAATTCAATTAATGAACGTTTTGTGCAGTATAGAAAAATTTTGTTAGACATACTTATGTATATATTAACTCATAATAATGTGGATTCTACTTACTAGCCACTTTAAACTGTAATGTTCCTCAGTTAGTTACTCATGTGAATGTTACGTTTTACTGTAAGGGTGTCAAGTCAGATTTGGCATTCCACTCTCCCTTACCTACAATGCTGTTGTAACAATATAAACAATTGTTTCTCTTTTTTCATTATAAAAATACTTACTGAATTTAATTTTAGCATAATCTTGTGTCTATACCAGTAATTCACTCTTCTTTGTTTAGTTTTGTTCTGTAACAATTTTTACTAGGTGTATAATTTAGTCCTGTAATTGGTGTAAAACTGTTGGGCAAATAATAATAATAATAATAATAATAATAATAATAATAATCATAATAATAATAATTATTATTATTATTATTATTATGTGACATGTGCAAGTTTACTCCCATAATGAAATGTAGTATGATAGATAATGCGATTTGAGATATGTTTACCCACATTGCACACAAAATGGTTGAAATCTGTAAGATGGATAATTTTTTGCTTCTACAATCTCATTATAGTAACCTAATATAATTTCAATAGTAAATACCTTTTTAAAAAGTTTGGTTTTTTCTTTTACCCTGTATATTTTGTGAGTTTTGGATTCTAGGACATAAAAAAGCTGTTAATGATGATTGTGTATTATGTCTAAATGCTGTAGTTTTTGAACTAATTTAAAGATAATGAATATGCAGAGTATAATAAAAAAATTATAAACATCCTGTACATTACTGTTCGAAATTAAATCTTGGTGTTGAGTCTTAAGCCAAAGGAACAAACTTTACTAAAATATGCACATGTTCCTTTAAATGTATACAGAAGTGTCAAAATTCACTTATGTATTCTTAAAGTTTATTCTTAAGAAAACCTTGATCGTTATTTTAAACGAAACAGCATGTATTTTTTAAACTAAGTAGACGCAGATTTAGATGCTCTCTCAAACTGTATAACGGTTTCCTATATCTATTTGGTTTAGATTTCGAATAAAAATCGATTTTTTAAAGTCGTATGTTACATTTTCTTAACTTTTAATATTAATAAAGAAATTTTAAAACTGTAGTAACTTTGTTAACACCTAATATTTAATAATTTTAAACTAAAAACTCGACATAACCTTATCTTCAGCAGGTTCCATTACAAGAATTATTCAAAGAGTCTACCATTGTTTCAATTCAGAATCGTACATGTTGTTCAAACGACGCTACACATTCTCCAGCATATTTGGTACGATACCTCTAAAGGCAGCTCTTATACGGTTTTCCATGCCATCTGGTGTTGGAGGTATATCATCCCCTAGGTTTTAAACATATCCCATAAAAAGAATATTTCGAACGTCTCTTTGAAAATGAACGGCAGTACCGTCCATTTGAAACCACATCCTCTCAATGATGTTTAGAGGCGCATTTTCGAGCAGATCATTTAGATTGTGTAAAATAAATTGTTTGAAAGCCGTTTAAATTTCGCTTAAAAAATTAGGGATCTATAACACCGGTGCCCAGAATTCCACCCCATATGTTGGTCTGTGTTGGTAATCTAGAATTCTAAATAACTCCCGATTATTGTCACTATAACAGTGGTAATTATGTCTATTCAATCAATTGTTATAGAACGCAGACTCGTCTGAGAATAAAATGAAATTCAGAAAACTATCATCTTCTACCACTTGATCTAACCCACAAGCAAAACTCAGCCTGCGAAAGATAGTCTCTTTCGTAGATTTCCTGATGCAATTGAATGTGATAAGGATGAAAATTGTACTTTTTAATGATTCTACTAATACTCCATCGACTTACGCCAGTCTCTTGATGTATTTTAAGTTGACTTGTATATGCATTTTCTACGACAGGGTCAATAGCTTTAAATTCATTTTCTTTAAATCCAAGGATAAATTTCTGTCTAATAGGTTTTTCATAAACTATAACGCTTTTACCTTCGGTAGACGGTCAGTTGTTATCAAAATTGTCTGAGACGGGCGGTCGGTGAACTGCGGTTGGACTATCGCGGTATAATCGGGTTACTCGAGCGCCAATCTAGATAAATGGTGCTATAGAGGCCTAGATTCCTCTTCGCGAAGAATTAAAGGGGTAAAAGCGGTCCAAGTAGCGTCAGTGAAATTGTCGGTCTACCAGGGTTTCTGAAGATTTAAGTCGGTGCCGGTATTTAAGACTTGTGTCGTTGTTAAGCCAGAAATGCGCGGTCTCGGTAGTATGACTCCAAAATAAATTCAGTTACCAAAAAATAAAACTCCTGATACGGAGGTCGGAAGCAAATGTTTTCTGTCGGATAAATAATTAAAAAATTAATTTTCTAAGTTGGAAATTAAGCAACAGAATGACTCGTCAAACAAAAAAAAAATATAAACCAAACTCTCGGTGTCAGAAGAAGAAATTAATTTTGTTATCGCGGGTAAGTGTCAACTAATAAAACAACTTTTCGCCAACAAAATTAACAACTCCAGTGATTAAAATAATTAACAAGAATCAAGGAAAAATATATATAATTGCCAATGGCGACGGAAAACCAAAACTAAATTCGTAAAAAGAATATAAGCTAAAAACGTCGTTTGTCTAAACAGGCTATAAAATAATAAACTAATCAACCCTTGTAACCTGTTTGAGACGGCCTAACGGTATAACTAAAATAAATGTTATGATCTGACAGCTTAAATAACAGATCGTACAAGATCCAAAGTTATAAAACAAAATCAGAAAATAATATTGGTAGTTAATAATCGGCTACTTGCTGCTAATAAAAAAATATGTTAGTCGATATAGAATTAATAACTGTAGTGGGTGCAATCTTTGTATCACCCGGTATATACACGGGTATTGCTTGTGGCGGAAAACTACAACTAAATTCGATAAAAAAAATAGAAACACAATGTGTTTGTTAGGCACTAATAAAGGCGGTTATATAAAGCAAAAATTATCGAGCAATTTATTCTTCTAAGACTAATATAAAAGAAAAATCCTGATTAGAAAACATAACCAGCTGAGCTACAGAATAGAAATCGCGTCTATGTAAATGCTTACACTAAATTTTAAAAATTAAAGTGCAATCGCATGCAATGAAAAGATATTTCTGCAAATGTTCGTACTTGAACTTAAAATTAATCTATAAGCAGTTACCCCGTATAAAAGAAATTCTAATCATAACGTGTAAATTAATGGTAGGCCTGCAAATATTTAGGCCAACCTTAATGTTGTTTGAAAACAATTTTATTCGTAAACGGTTTCCCATGGATAAAATGATCACCTATAAAGGTATAAAAATAATTAACGTACAGATAGCCAACTTAATATTAGTAGCAAAACGGACTTAGTTAAGACGGAAACGGTAGTGTTTCTCAGCTGCAGAGAAACTTGTTGATAATCGGATAATTGGACACGTGCAAATATAACTTTACTTAAATATGTTTTCCATAAATGGAATAGCTACACATATAAGGTTTACTACTTCTATCTTGTTTAAAAAAACAACGGAATAGCGGACGGGAATTTATGAACACATCAACAGTAGTAAATAAATCAAATTAATTTATTTAATCAATAGACTTACTCGAATAGATCAGGCATGCACACACACTAACAAAACTCGTAATATTAATCTTCACTCTGGCGGTGTTAAAGGTCTCGTATTTAAAAAGATAACAAAACTTGTTTTGTACCTGAACTATTTCGATGTTCAAATGGAGAAAACGTCATATATTAAAATTGTGAATTTATATACTTATAATGGAAAACATTTAAAATAAAATTCTTGCGTTTTGCATTTCAATTAATCAAACTGCGTGTACGAGTATTGCATTGGAATTTATTCACTAAATCAATTTTTTTGAAATTAGAAAAATACCGGGCGGTCACATAAATAACAATTTGTCTCAAAGTAAGGATTTATTTTAAATCGTTACATCAGTTATGTGAAATAGTACAAGGGATTTTCAAATTAACGTTGATCAGGATGATCTCGTTCAGCATACACCCTTGAATCAAATAGCATGTATATTCTTCCCTACTTCCTCATGTCTTGATGAATTAAAATTATTAAACTATTATTGTAAACTTAAATGGGAATAAACCAATATTTTATAACAATAAATATCACGAACTGTAATTTTAAATTATATTGAAATTTGGTAGAAACATTCACTATAACAGTTCGAACATTAACTTGACATAAGATGAAACACACTTGGTAGTCAATAACAACTTACTTTTAAAATAAAAACACAGTGGTTTCATGTTGTACGATGTTGTAATTTATTATCAGGTAACGTTTCGGGAAGCTGACATATACCAAAACATATGTGTGGTTCCCTTCATCACACATAGACAATTTATATTATTACAAACCAACTTGTTGTTAATTTACACATGGTCCCACATCATAATCTAAAATATTGAACTAAACGTAGTGGTTATATTTAATAAATTATAAAAAAGCACACTATAAAAAACTATAAGGTACCTAAAAATTTTCAAGTAGTTAGCTTTGACGTACAATCACTTTTCACTAATATTCCAATTGACCTTGCTATAACTTGTATTAAAAATAAATGGCAGGAAATTGCCAATTTTCCATTACGGAAACCAACTTTATTAAAGCTGCTGAACTTATCCTAACATCTACCTATTTTCAATTTAAAGATAATTTTTTTAAACAAACTTTTGGAACTGCTATGGGTAGCCCCATCTCTTCGGTAATAGCCAATTTAGTATTGGAACATATTGAAGATCAAATAATTAACGAGGATTATTGGAATTGTAAAATAAATTTTTATAAACGTTATGTGGATGATTGTATTTTGCTAATAAATCCTAAATATATTAATAAACTAGTTGAACGTTTCAATAACTTTCACCCTAGAATACAATTTACCGTCGAAAACGAAAGTAAACGTAAAATCAATTTCCTAGATATGACGTTGATTAATGATGGGTATATGATCATTACCAATTGGTTCACTGAAGAGGTTTGGTCTGAAAGATACCTTAATTTTAATGGTGTTAATCACATTGAGATTAAAATTAGTGTAATTCATTCATTAGTGGATAGAGCAATAAAACTATCACACCCAAAATTTCGACCTGACAACTTAGAAAAAGTAAAAAAGGCTCTAATTAAAAATAATTATCCAATACCGTTCATCAATAAACATATTAAAATACGATTACACTGGACATATAATAGACATAAATATAATAAAAACATCGATAAGCTACATAATACCAACAAATTTTTTTCCTTACCTTACATCCCAAATGTTACATGTAAAATCAAACAATTCATTCTGAATAAAACTCAACAAACACAAATTGCATTTAAAAATTTTAATACCATTAATAACTTTCATACCAAACTTAAAACTAAAGTGCCAATTGATGACAGATCTAACTTAGTATATAAAATTGATTGTAAAAATTGCTCCAAATCATATGTTGGACAAACGTCACAATATGTTAAAAAACGTATTAAACAACACATGTATTCTATTAAAAACAAATTGGATAATACTGCTTTATGTAACCACCATGTACAATTAGGTCATAATTTTGATTTCGATGGTAAACAAATTTTAGCATATGAAAATAACCTCCAAAAAAGGTTATTTAAAGAAATGTTTTATACCCAAAAGTTCAATACTGTTAATTTCAAAACAGACATCAATAATTTAAGTAATATTTATTTTAACTTAATTAAAAATTGTTAATAAAGATATATAAGTTTGGGGTTGTTACAATTGGGAGTTACCTGTTCTGTATTAGGTTAAGTTGGTAGTATTTTGTCAAGAAATTTTCACTTTTACATTTGACATTGATATTGTTTCCACGTGTTTCTTGAGAATTGTTAATTACGCAATTTTAGTTGATTAATTATTAAGGATTGTTTGGAAAATATTGTAGGATGCGGGTTTTAATCCCCGTTTTTATAACGGTAATTACTAATATAAATAATATTATGTAACAAAGTGAAAAACTTTTGGCATTTTATATAAAAATTGTTTTCAGGGGTTTTTGGAGATGTTTGCGTTGCAATTGTGTACCACATCTACCAATTTTTTGTTATGTTAAGGATGTGTAAACATTCAGATATTATATGTATTAATAACCTTTTGTATGCTGGTAAGTGTGCTTTTTTATAATTTGTTAAATATAACCACTACGTTTAGTTCAATATTTTAGATTATGATGTGGGACCATGTGTAAATTAACAACAAGTTGGTTTGTAATAATATAAATTGTCTATGTGTGATGAAGGGAACCACACATATGTTTTGGTATATGTCAGCTTCCCGAAACGTTACCTGATAATAAATTACAACATCGTACAACATGAAACCACTGTGTTTTTATTTTAAAAGTAAGTTGTTATTGACTACCAAGTGTGTTTCATCTTATGTCAAGTTAATGTTCGAACTGTTATAGTGAATGTTTCTACCAAATTTCAATATAATAAATATTGTTCATTGAAAATCCTATTCAACGATATCGCTATGGCATTTGTCAAATTTATTTGACGTTTTAAATTTCTGATAATTTTTGAGACAGTCAGTGAAGAGCCAACTGGTTTCGCAAACAGTTACACTAAAACTCTTAAAAATAAGACTTTAAAAATCGCTATTGTTTCGAAATCTAAACCAGATATCTGTGAGGAACCGTAATATAGCTAGAAAGAGTATCTATAAATCTGCGTTGATTTAATATAAAAAATACAAGATGTTTCATTTAAGATAACGAAATTTTTCTTAAAAATAAACCTTAACAATACACCAGTAATTTTTGATACCTCTGTATACATTTAATACATACAGGATGTTTCCAATTTTTCTATTATACCCTGCATATTCATTATCTTTAAATTATCTCAAAAACTACAGCACTTATTCATATTACATCTTTATAATGAATGGTTTTTTTTTTTGTCCTATAATAAAAGAACGAACTTTGGAACGTTCTTACTTCTGAAACACTCTGTACATTTCAAAATAATTTTAAATTAAGGACAATGACACCCAATATATCCGTGTAAAATTTTAGTTCTACCGCCTTGCGTATTCCTATAATCGACCGGCACGAATGTGGTGCTCCCCACCCTATATATATATATATATATATATATATATATATATATATACATATATATCAAATTCCACTTTTTCCGGGTTGAAGTCCTTGTGTATCGTTGTGGCTCTGACAAGATAAGATAAGATAAGGAGACGTTTGGGCAAAGCCATATTTGCCAACCCCAGGTCGCTAATAGTTTTGTTTTGCTCCTCGTTACTCGTACTGAACTGTAGTCTGTTGTAGTAGTTTCAGACTTATATAATCCTTTGTTGGTTTTCTCCACTTTCATGTTCCGTGTTTTCACTTTTTGGTTTTCTCTTTTCTGCGATAATGGTTGCTTCGCTGCTTTGGTTTTTGTTCTTGAATGATATTTTTCCTTGTTTAATATTAGTTTCCATGGTAATCTCCGATTATCGTCCCTTGCATTTAAGCTTCCCTTATTATCTTTTTTGTGAGATGGTGCTCATATGCTATCCTTTTATTATTTTCAAAAGTGATGCTGTCTCTAGTATTCTTTACATGTCGCGCCAGCGATGATGTAGCATTTTTCCTTACTCCTAACCAGTGTTCATTGACTCTCGTTCTTAATCGATTGTTTGTTGGGCTGATGTACACTTTGGTACAACCTCCACAAGAGATTTCATAAATTCCCCGATCCGATCCGATATTTTTGTTTTTGGATTCGGGAAGACCGTTCCTACTTTCTGTTTTAAAAATGATTTTGATGTAGTGTTTCCTTAGAATGTTGCATATTTTATCTGTTGTTCCCTTAATGTACGGTAGAATTATTTTGTTTGTTGGTTCCTCTTCCTCCTGGTCGTTTTTATTTCTTGTTGGTTTTTGTTGGATGGTGAATGTTTTCCGTGTACCATTTTGTAGTAGAAAAAACAAAATGTTTCCATATGTGTTTGTAAATGTTGTTGATTAATTAATTTTTTTGATTCCGTCACCAGGATTTGGACAACTGCTTGCAATTGTGCCGGATGATGATGTCATCCCCGGATCAATCACAATTTTGGTTTATATTTAGCTGTTTTTAATATTTTCTCCTCCAGTTGATTCAAAAACAAATTAGCTAATACAGGTGATAATGGAGAGCCCATCAGGTACCCCTTCGGCCTGCTTATATTTTTGGTTTCCATATATGAAGTAAATATTTTTAACACAACGCTCTGGGAGGTTGATGTTATCAGCATATCCTGGTGTAGAAGGAGCTTCATTGAAGGAAGCGGTAGTAATAGTGTTCGTATTATATTAAAGATGTAGTATTTATTCGAAATAAAACAAATGCATTGTAATTAAACCTTTTATTACAATTCATAATACATATTTTGAAACATTCATGATTGTATACAATAAATTTAACGCTATTTTGTAATCTGTAGATGACCAGGTCTCCGTGTCGGGAGCCGGACACTTAGGCGTGGCCACTAAGGCGCGGCCGTTTAGGCGCGGTCACTTCGGCGCGGGACACTTCGGCGCGGGGACACTAAGGCGCGGGTCCAGTTAGACGCGGCCACTTCGGCGCGGGCCACTTCAGCGCGGGGCCATTAAGGCGCGAGACCAGTAAGGCGCAGATCCACAAACCCAGAAAACGATTTTCTGTAACACCAGTTGCTATAATTTGCTCAAGTTCACTGTATCTATGTGTTCGTGTAATTCACCTTGGTTCTTTAGATAAGCGTTTGATGAAACTGCTGAAATATTCAACACTGCTCATAGTGTAACTATTTCAGTATGGATAATTCCAATAGCAACCGCACCACATACGGCTTATAAATTAACGTCCAGTCTGACTTTTTCTCCCATGGAGATTGTATCAGTGTTATGACATACATTTCAGACAAAAGTGAGTAAGCTTTCAAATACGCTTCTCTGATTTTACCTAATTAAATTATTATTATACACCTGTTCTTCTCAAATTTAATAAAATTCTTCTTTTTACCTTTGTTCGAATTGAAAAAATAAACCATAATTTCTAATAATTAGAAATAAAAGTATATTCGAACTTCTAAATGGTTGTTTCATTGTTTGTTTCAGGTTTTTTGAATGTAAACCACTATCCAAGTGTTGTTTTACGTGGTACTTTTTAGTTGAATTAATCTGAAATAATACATATACAAGTAATTAAAAGCAGTTAAATTAAAATAAGACCAACTTACAGTTTTCGAACAAGCTTGACAAAAAACATTTTCCCCGTCGGTTGTTAATTTTTTCTCCAATTTACTCCAATTGTAATAATTGTCAAACTTTGATAATTTATTAGGTGGAATTTTATTTAACCTTATCACAACACAGTAATACAGTAAGAATAAACTAATACAGTTTGACAATGTCATTTGTTTAAGACATTAAGGGAATCCCCTCCGGACACAATAAAGATTCATTTGTTTTCTTTACTTAGTGAATAGGCACTTAAAATTTGATTTATGCTGAAATCCTTTAAGTATTGAATATAGTATTAAGCCTTTCCTTGTACATAATCCTAGTATAATCCTAGTAATATAACCAGCTTTTGTATTTAAATATTTCTACAAATAATTGTTAACAAAACGTGGAGTTTACACCCCCTTTGTTAATTACCGGTTCGTGATTAGCTGATTATAATCTTTGGTAAAAATATTAATGGTACTAAATAGGAAATTTAACTTCTATAATACATTATTATTTGTTATATAGGTATTTCTTAAATGGTAGGGGTAAAGTGGTGGGTGATGTTAATATTGTACTTCAGTTCTGTTAATTTTGAACGTGTAAAGTGAAATAGTATATTTACTAAAATGGAAGTTATTTCGAATAAGGGATGACCCAAGTTTAATAGTATGGGCCATTGTTATGTTTTCGATCGTGACAGTTCTTGCGGTACAATCAAATTTTGGCGATGTGAACAAAAAAGTAGTGGTTGCAAAGTGCGCATTCATACTTTGAGTGGTGTGATAATTAAAGAAATGCACTATCATTGCCACGATAGCAGTGCTGCAAATGTGGAAGTTCAAATGATCAAAGGAACCATGAAATCCCGTGCTGCAGAGACAATGGAGACCACATGTCAAATTATCAATAACTCTATTACTCAAAACGACTTATCTCGGGCGGCTCAAGCAATTCTACCTAACGACAGGGCTTTAAAAAAAATGGTTCGCCGCAAAAGGAACCAACTTAATGCAGCGCCCCCTCTGCAGTAGAGAATTTGATAATTCCACAAAAATATAGAAATATTGAAGTAAACGGGAGGACTGAAAACTTTTTACTTGCCGATAGCGGACTGGTTCCAAACCGTATCTTAATCTTTGGAAGAGAAAAGAACGTACACCAGGTTAGTAGGTTTATCGGTAATATTGTTGTGAATATCATTGATTAATTTTTTTTAATTTTTATCTGACGTCAGTAAACACCCTAAAGATTAAACCAAATATTTCAATTTTAATATTGTAACATGTTGACTACATATGATTAATTGTTAATGATTACTGTTTTACGGAACAAAACCAATAAATAAATATCAGTATTTTATCAATTGAGAAAAGCATGAAACATCAATGTTCTGGTGTAATTTTAGAATTAAGAGGAACCATAAATATTTCTGGATTTTTGCATTTACTGTAAAATAAAAAATTTTTTACGAAAATGTAAAAAATATAAATGTAAAATGAAATGTAAATGTTCCCATTCTTTAGAAGTGTCCATAATTCATAATTATATCATCAGTTTCGTCGCATTTAAATCCGGCTACATATTACGTTACTGTTCTCATTGTTGATAACTAATTTCATTAACTCAAACAAATAATAAAAAAACATACTTATTATTTGTTTTAGTCAATGAAAACTTTTTAAGAAGGTGTTCGCATATACACTTACATGTTGCCATTTTCCATTAAGTGGAACAAATAATAAAAAAACATATGTTAGTTCTCATGAAGATTCTACGCTGATCGAAAACGTTAAACATTGAACAAAGTTATTAAAAAAATGCTGTATTCAAGAAAAATTCTTCTAAATAAAACTACAACCAATTATATTATCGCATGAATCTTATCTCCTATTACTCAAATTTCCTTTCAATTAATTTCTAAAAAAAATTAATTTTTTCGTATTTTTAGGTCTTACGGGAATCCAACCATTGGTTTATCGACGGAACATTTGCAACAGCTCCTCAGTTGTTTTATCAAATATATGTCATATTAGCCAAAAAATTTGGTGGAGTGCATCCGGTACTATATGCTTTATTGCCGAATAAACAGGGAACAACATATTCACAGATGATTAATTTAATCAAGGAGATAGAGCCAAACCTAAATCCCTCTAAAATTTCTTGCGACTATGAGCTAGCTGCAATAAACGCATTCAAAGGTGTTTTCCCAAATGCATATATTCTTGGGTGTTTTTTCATCTCACAAAAAATTTGAGGAAGCATTTGGGGGATTTGCACTTAATGGGCCGCTACAATAATGACGCAAATTTTGCTATAGAAGCACGTATGATAACGTCTTTAGCGTTCCTACCTATCGCTGACCTAGATACAGCTATTGATGAATTGGCTAATGTGTTACCACTTGAATTACAACCGATCTTACAATGGTTTGAAGATTCATACATAGGACGTCCAAATCGTCGAGGTAATGGAAGACGACCTGCCATATTTCCTCCAGAAGTGTGGAGTGTATATGATCGTGTCCTAAATGATGTCGACAGAACAAATAATCATGCCGAAGCAGCACATCGTCGTCTCAGCACCGAGCTATCAATGACCCACCCCACGATTTGGAAGTTTATTGACGCCCTAAAAACAATACAGTCTGGAAGAGATGTGTATTTGGAGCAGTTGATTGCCGGAAGAGACCCTCCTCCCAAAAAAAGAAAATATGTTGAAGCGGATAGGCGCATAAAAAGCATTGTCGAAAATTATGACAACAGAAATATTATTAATTTCCTTCGTGGTATTTCACATAATTACGAAATGAATGCGTGATTGCTACTAATATGTAATATATTATTATTAATTTGCAAAATTACTATGTACGAATGTAGATAAAAAATAAATTTTTTTGTTATTGAACTAATTATTTAGAATTATTTATTTAGAATTATTTATTTTTGAAGGAAAACTTTTAAAACAGCATGATACTTTTATGAAACATTTCATTACAACATTAACAAGTTTATTACAACGACCGACGCGACGTTTCGAAATTTATCTCTTCATCAGGTGATACAATTAATATTAATTTCGGTAATTGCACTGAAACAAATTTTTCTCTCTTTTGACAATCTATGAAATGTATATTCATAAAAAACTTGAATTAATTATTTATAATGTTCATTCATCGTTAATGGTTACTTTTTTAAATTCTATCGAAAAAAGGATCAATGTAAATTAACCTACCTATGTAACAAACAATAATGTATTATAGAAATTAAATTTCCCATTTAGTACCATTAATATTTTTACCAAAGATTCTAATCAGTTAATCACAAACCGTTAAGTAACAAACGTTTTGTTAACAATTGTTTGTAGAAATATTTAAATAGAAAAGCTGGTTATACTTAAACAGTAATTTAAAAATCGTTACTAGAATTATGTACAATGACAGGCTTAATACCATATTCAATACTTGTGGATCTGCGCCTTACTGGTCTCGCGCCTTAATGGCCCCGCGCCGACGAGTCTGGCGCCTAAGAGTCTTGCGTCTAACTGGACCCGCGCCTTAGTGTCCCTGTGCCGAAGTGGCCCGCGCCGACAGTGGCCGCGCCTTAGTGGCCGCGCCTAAGTGTCCTAGACCGCTCCGTGTCTGGTCCAGGTCTCTAACGAAAAAGAGCGTTTGTGTTCCTTTTTCCTTTATAGGTATTCTATAGCCTTAGACTGTACATTTTAAATCATCTAAAACTATATTTACATCACTACTATACATTTCTACAAAACATTCAATATACTCTTTTGGTTAAGTAGTATCTGAATAACGTATTTTGTACAGTTTGGCCGTACGACACCACCGAAAACATTCATTATTAGATTTCTAACAATTGTAATATAACACCCCTAGATGTTAATAGACTTGAAATCAACGCGAAATATGACAACACTGCATGACCTTGAGGCATGGCAACACTGCAGAGTGAACCAGAATCCGCATGGATATACTACATACCTAAATTGCTAAATTGCTATAAATTACATATAAAATAAGTAAATTCGTAGACGAAACAACTGTAAACTAGCAGTCTGAATCAAATACACCTAAAAATCATTAAATCAAAACTAACTTGCAAAAGTAAAGTGGAAATAAAACAGTTCTAGTGCCGATGGCTAGATGAAGGTCACATTCACTACACATCGCTACACCTTCAAAACAAAAGAAAGGGCAAATTTAACAAATGATCAGCTCGTAATTAGCAAAACAGGTTTATAGCTGGAGATTTAAAAATTATCCCATCATCTGCTCACGTATTCGATCATTCTTATGCGTCATCAATATCACGCTTGGCCACGTGTTGAGATTTATGCAAGGGTGGAAAATGTTAATAATAAACAAAAATTCCCAAGCATACCAGCAATGATAGAAAAAGACCGTACAAGTTCTAACGCCGGCTATTTAAACAAGTAATCGTACTTTCGAGATTGTGCATTGACTACTAAATTCTAAATTACTACCTATGTTATTAAGGGACAATTCTATGCGATTTGAATATCGTTAATTGATTAAATGCAAATGTTACCAAGAGACTTCTGAATACTAAATTTGGCAATTGTATAATAATCAAACAGTACTTCTTGCTAAACAGTCTTACATTGACACCATTCTCTAAAGTTTTCCCCCTCTTATTGTTTCGATTTTACTGTATAAAGTACCTACTTACGCTTGAACATAGTAAGCCTTCAATTTGGTCACTAGGTATTTCGTTCACAGAACCGCGTGTATTTAATTATCGTTCGCGTGTATTTAATTATGCTTCTTATATTAAAATATCGGCGGTTATATTAAATGTGGACAACAATTTGTTTACACTACTTTGTGAATATTCGAAACTGACATTAAACAGAAAAGAAACAATTCCACGTTTTGTTTTTACTAAAGCGGAAACAACTATTTACTTGTTGCCACAAGCTGTTTATAATTATTGTCACAAAGGAACGTCTAATAGTGTGAATATCGTAAATATCGGAGCGCCGGATATCGCTAAATGCTACGGCCGATGCCGCCCGGACACCATGAAAAATGTCTTGTTAATTAAATCTTTGATGTATGGATCGCAAGAGCAACAGCCCATCCAGCCCTTTTGCGCTAGGGCCTAGGCTACCTACTCTTGTTATAGTATTGATCGTGATTATGAAAATTTTAATTCATTTATTAATAAATTGTTTGAATTTTTTTTTCTATGCGCGCCCGTTGGAGCGCGCCATCGTAGCATGTGCTACACAGACTCTGTGTAAGTCCGGCCCTTTGTATCTGCCCTTTTAATTATAGAAACAGCTTATTTTGTCACAATTCCGTCCAGACAGAGGTATTAACACAACGAAGCGTATTATAATCACATAACATAAAAAGAGTTTTCGAAAAGCAAAAAGAAACGAATCCTAAACCTTTACGTGAATAATAGTATAATATATTACTAGGAGTACAACGATGAATCCAGAGAGCAACAGAGGCGTTAGCCGAGGTTAATCTAAATCAATCAATCTCGATCAAATCAAATAATTAAAAGTTGTGGATCAAATCAATCAATTTCGATCAAGCCAATTAATCAAATCAGTTAATCAATCAGATCAACCTCAATCATTCAATTAACCAGATCAATCTCAATCAGATCAATTCAATCTAATCAATATCAAGTACACCATCTAGTGGTTTATTTCTATCAAATTGTATCATCATAACCTTTTATTTTTAATTATAAGTGATAATTAAATTTTGGCGGGAAATTTGAAATAGTATTCTAATCTCATAAGACAGGTGTGGAGCGCCGGAACTTGTTCTGAGGTTTTCGCGCCTCGGTGACGGACCCTCCTTATTTTGTTTTAATTCGACCAGTTATGAGTCATAATTAAATTGTACCAGAAATTTGTTTTTAATTATGAGTAATAATCAAATTTTGGCGGCCATTTTGTTTTGGCAGAAAATTTGAAGTAGTATTCTAATCAGGGGGACCTTCATGCTACCTCATAAGATAGGCATAGGCCTCCGGAACTTTATCTCGGACCTTAGCCCCCTGTATAGTGCTCCGGAACTTGCTCTCGGGTCTTCGCCCCAAAATTCAGTCGCCAAGTTGGTTTTAATTAAATTTTGTAGGTTATCTTCTCTTGTCAGCCATCTTGGAGGCCATTTTTCTTTGGCAGAAAATTTGAATTTGTATTCTGGTAAGGGAGCCTTCGTGCTAACTCATAAGACAGGTATAGGACGCCGGAACTTGTTATCAAGCCTTCGACCTCTTGTCAAACCAGTCAATCGACCAATCAAATCATCCGAAGCATATCAAACCAAATCAATAAGTCTCGATCAAATCAAATAAATTCATTAATCAAATCAAATGAATTAAGCAAATCAATCCCAAACAAATCACTCTCGATCAGATCAAATCAACTAATCAAATGAATTAAACAAATCAATCTCAAACAAATCACTCTCGAACAAATCAAACCATCAAAAAACTAACCAAATCTTCATCTATTCTTCATAACCTTCAGGTAACGACTCTCACTGTATATAGCTAGCTTTCTTTGTAGATAACGTTAACGGACAATCAGAACTGGTACTCTCCCTAAATGTGAGGGCACCGGTGTGGGAAATAAATCCCAATCAATTCAATCTTAACCAAATCAATCTCAATCAATCAAATTATAAGTTACAGTTTGCGAAAAATAGCTTAAAATTAAAAAATGCTGATTTGATTTAACTTACAGCTGGCTAAAACCAACCACAATCCAAAAATACCAACCTGATTTAACTTATAGCTTACAAAACCAGCTCTCAATTCATAAATACCGGCTTGATTTAGCTTACAGCGTACAAAAAACCAGCCTTCAAAAAACGACATTGCTGTCAATATACCAACATCAAATTAGCGTGTAACACTATTACGGCGTTTTGCATACAAAGATAAAAAATACGATTTTCAGTTAAATTAGTAAAATGGGTATACAAGAACAAATATAACCAAACTCGAAATCAGACCACTATATTATTTTACACGCAAGGACTGTCTTATTGGAGATACCTCTGACAAAAAGGGTCCTGTATTTATAAACAAGCTTGAACGCACTATTTCGTTTTTGAAAATGGACAAGTACCTGGGGACAAATAAACAAGCCGGCTTTCATTTTCAATTTTGATAAAAGACATGATTTGAAACTAACACCGATTTCATCTCGTAAGGCCACTATCAAATCAACCTCAATCATGCAATTAATCAAAGATTATTATTAATTTTATTAAATACATAAATTAAAAGTTTACCTCGAGTAGGATTTGAACCTACGACCTGTACTTTGCTAGAGTACCTTGCTAACCAGCTGCGCTATCGAGATTCAAGTCCCAATCGATGTAAATTTTGTCTTTATGTATGTAGAACTGATGTAAATTATAGATTTACGATTTACATCAGTTCCACATACATAAAGACAAAATTTACATCGATTGGCGCTTGAATTTCGATAGCAGAGTTAGTTAGAGCGGTACTCTAGCAAAGTACAGGTCGTAGGTTCAGATCCTACTCGAGGTAAACCTTTTATTTATGTATTTAATAAAATTAATAATCATTTTTAATTACATGTTTACCTTTGAACTTATTCGTTCATAACAAAACTTATAATAATTCAGTTAATCAGATCAAGCTCAATTAGACCAATCTCAATCAAATCAATATCAAGTAGCTATCTAGTGGTGTATTTCTGGGACTAATGAATGTTTTCTGTAATAGATCCCTGTAAGCGTTAAGGCGGGAAATTTGTAATAGTATCCTAATAATAGGGCCCTCACGCTAACCCATAAGACAGCTGTAGGACTCCTGAAACTGTATTCTAATAACGGGGAGTTTTATACTAGCTCATAAGACAGGTATAGGAACTTGTGTTAGGGTTTTCGCACCTCTTTGTCTGACCCTTTGGCGGAAAATTTGAAGTAGTATTGCAATAAGGGGACCCTCATACTATCTCGTAAGACAGGTACAGGACTCTGGAACTTGCTCTTGAGGCTTAGCCCCTTTTAATTATGAGTCATAATTAAAAGTAACGCAAATCGATTAATCAATCAATCAAATCAAATCGGTCTTAAGAATCACGATTCAAAGATAATTTTATTTATTAAGTCAACCTCATCATCATCACACAACAGCGTTTTTAAAACCGTTCTTATTTTTAAAAACTAACGGAAAATTCGTGCATTTGAAATAAAAATATCAGGGCATTAGTTTTCGCAAGCGAAATTAGTTAGTTAGAAGTGTGATGTACATGGTCATAATAATAATATCACACAGATTAACATGTCGCTCCATTGTCGGGTTTTGCATACAGCGATAAAAATACGTTTCACAGTTAAATTATTGAAAACGCGTATGCAATGTTAAATTAGTAAAAATGTAACAAATATAACCAACCTTGAAATCAGATTTCTATATTATTTTACACAAGGTCTGTCTTATCTGAAATATCTCTGTCAAACCGGACCTTGGATTTATAAACAGCTTAAGTATGCAGGCCACTCATTAGAAAACTGTTTCAAATTTCAAATCTTTACCGATAAGGGGTCCTCACATACTATTCCATCAGACAATTTTACATGCAAGATCTCTCTTATCATAAATTCCTCTGTCAAGAAACACCTTAGATTTATAAACAACTAAAGAGGGGTAAGGATTAAAAACAAGAAAAGATCACTTACAACGTATTGAAAGAGCTGCTTGACAGAGGAAACATTTTTGCTGCTTACACTTTCTGCGTTTTGTTTATTAATAGACAATATATAGTACTTAACGATTTCCAACAATCATTAATATAAAGTAACTATTTTCTGGCTTTCTCAGTTATGTAACCACGATAACAACCTTTTACTATTCAAAATAAATAGTATTCTAATAAGTTGCCTGCATAGTTAACCTGTTTATAAGCCCTTTTTGACAGAGATATGTCTGATACTATAAACCTTGTGTGTGAAATAATATAGCAACCTGATTTCATGCTTGGTTATATTTGTAATTGTATAGGCATGTTCACTAATTTAACATTGTATCGACGTTTTTAATAACGTATTTTTATCGCTGTATGCGAAACCCGACAATGCTAATTTGGGTGGTATTTTTATTATGGCCGTGTAATAATGATGAACATTGGGTAAAATAAAACACGTTGTGACGGAGGTGTTTCCGATAAGACAGATCTTGTATGAAAAATATTTTAATTATAACACCTTACACAATGTAATTATTCACTTACATCACACTTCTAATTAACTAATTTCGCTTGCGAAAGCTAATGCCATATTTTTTATTTCAAATCCAAATCACAGGTGTATTATTAAAATTAGAGATGAAGGTAGGCTTGCTTATTTGTCCACAAACATTTTTTCCATTTTCAATGACGACTTAGGACATTCATACTTGATTATAAACCTAAGGACCTTTTGGACAGAGGTGTTTCAGCTAAGACAGGTCTTGTATGAAAAATATTCTAATTATAGTACCTTACGCAATGTGTTTATTCACTTACATCACACTTCTAACTAACTAACTTCGCTTGCGAAAGCTAATGCCGTGATATTCTTTATTTTGAATCCAAATCACAGGTGCATTCTTAAAATTAGAGATGAAAGTAGGTACAGATCCTGTATGTAAAATATATAATTATAACACCATACGCAATGTATTTATTCACTTACATCACACTTCTAACCAACTAACTAATTTGGCTTGCGATAGCTAATGTCCTGATATTTTTATTTCAAATCTCACAACAACAAATAATACAGAAATCATTTAATTTCAGCCATTACAATGCACGAATTTTCCGTTAGTTTTTCAAAATAAGAACGGTTTCAAAAACGCTGTTATGTGATGATGAGTTGGCTTAAATAAAATCATTTTTGAATCGTGGTACTTGAGACTGATTTGATTTGATTGACTGATTAACCAATGTGTGTTACTTTTAATTATGACTCATAATTAGAAGGAACTGAGCCTCAAGAGCTAGTTCCAGAGTCCTCTTATGAGATAGTATGAGGGCCTCTTATTAGAATACTACATCAAACTTCCCGCCAAGGGGCCACGACAAAGGGGTGCGAAGAACCTAACACAAGTTCCCATACCTGTCTGTCTTATGAGCTATTATAAAACTCCCTCTTATTAGAATACAATTTCAGGAGTCCTACAGCCTATAGTCTTATGAGTTAATATGAGGGTCCTCTTATTAGAATACGATTTCAAATTTTCCGCCCTAACGCTTACAGAGATCGGCACGTACTTTTAAAAATATACCGCTAATTAGAACCACAATCAACGTCTATTACAGAAAACATTCATTAGTCCCAGAAATACACCACTAGATGCCGTACTTGACATTGATTTAATTGAGATTGATCTAATTGAGCTTGATATGATTAAATGAATGATTGAGGTTAATCTTATAGTTGCCTTACGAGATGAAATCGGTGTTAGTTTCAAATCAGGTGTATGTATTACCAAAATTGGAAATGAAAGTGAGCTTGTTTATTTATCTGCAGGTATTTTGTCAGCGGTATTTCTGATAAGACAGTCTTTACGTGTAAAATAATACAGTGGTCTAATTTCGAGTCTGGTTATATTTGTTATTGTAAAGGCATTTTACTAATTTAACTGTAAAACGTATTTTTATCACTGTATGCAAAACGCCAATTTGATGTTCGTATATTGACAGAAATGTCGTTTTTTGCAGACTGGCTTTTTGGACGCCGTAAGCTAAATCAAGCCGGCATTTTTGAATTAAGAACTAGCTTTACAAGCTGTAAGTTAAATTAATTTGGCATTTTTGAATTGTGATTGGTTTTAGCAAGCTGTAAGTTATGATCTGATTGCTTGAGAGTGATTTGGTTAATTTATTTCATTGAGATTGAATTGATCGAGATTGATTTGTGGATGATCGACTGTTTTCCCACGCCGGTGGCTTCACGTTCAGGAGGAGTACGAGCTGTGACTGTCGGTTAGCCTTATCTACAGAGTAAGCTGTCACTCATAGGAACTAGATATATACAGTGTGAGAGTTTTTACTGGAAGGTTATGAAGTATTGTTAGCTCAGATTCTTGTTTGATTTGATCAAGATTGATTAATTTGACTGATTGGATTAATTTTTCGATTGATTGCTTTGAGATTGATCTGATTGTTTGATTTGTTCGAAATTGATATTTGCTTAATTGATTTGATTTGATTAATCAATTTGTTGAATTTGGAGATTCATTGATTAGAATACTATTTCAAATTTCCGGCCAAAACAAAAATGATCGACAAAACGAAATGGCCGCCAAAATAGAATTATGACTCATAATTAAAAACAACAGGTTGTGATTGATTGATTAATTGACTTGATCGAGATTGATTGATTTGATCCACAACTCTTAATTATTTGATTTGATCGAGATTGATTAATTAAGATTAATCTGATAGAGATTAACCTGGCCTTTTGGAAGGAGTGTGGTCTTGATTCACTGATTTAATCAAGATTGATTGATCTGATACACAACTTTTAATTATTTGATTTGATCGGGATGTCTGATTGTTATTGATCTGGTTGTCTGGCAGGAGTGTGGTCTATCCTTAAGCCCTTTTTGACCGAGATTGATTTGATTGAGATTGATCTGGTCATCTGAAAGGAGCGTGGCCTATCCCTTAGGCCTTTTTGATCGAGATTGAACAGTTTGAGATTGATTGATTAATTGATTTGATTGAGATTGGTTTGTTTAATTGATTTGATTAATTGATCTGACTAATTTATTTGATTAATCGATCTGATTAATTGATTTGAGCCTTAGACTTCCAACCAAAACACAGGTTGGGCGGAGTCAAAGGACAAAGCAGAAACCAATGATGACCGACAAGCCACGCTCACAAAATGGCGGCCACCAATTACAAACCAGGGGGTATGACCTGCTCTTAGGTCCTCCAATCAGAACGCGGACCTGGGGCTGTATGCGCGCCACAACCAATCAGCTGGAAGTGGGCGCAGCCACGTGGAAGTGGGGCGGTCACGTGAGTACCCCCACTTCTCTCCCATCATTTTTAATTGTGACGTCACAATTAAAAACAAAATGGCGTCGACTTTTGATTTCCCCACCATTTTTGTCGCTCAACTTCATTCTACTAGCATTACACTCTGAATGAGATTTACTACTTTTTCTTCAAGCGCCCACACTAAATGTTAAAAATCGGACACTTTTAATAAAGCACAATTTCTACTAAACAGAATATAATTACGGAATTCTGTGAAATAAGTTTCGGTACAAACCTTTAATCAGGGTACATGTATTTTTAAGCATATAATGTCTCTACCACTATTTACCAAGAATTGTGACATTTACTAATATTTTAGGATTTAAAAAAGAAATATTGATACATCTGAACTGAGGTTGATATATTGTGTACACAAAATTAGATAAAAATCTACAATAATGGTAAAAAATGAGATTTTTTAGTTTTACCTGTGAGAATTTTACTAGGACTGATGTTCCTAAATAATCAGTATCGTGTAAGTACTCATCATGTAAATTTATTTTGGGTGTTGGTTCCAACCGTCGAACTATATATTTGATCATTATACACCGTATAATAATCAGTTGTTACTATGTCAATGCAAGGACGCAACTCAAAACTTCAAAATAACACTTCGGTTGGTAACTGCACCAGTAAAACAATCCAGACTTTTCACTTTGTGTATTCAGTAACATAATTCGCATATCTTAATATGTTTGAAGCAAAAGTAATTTTGCTCACATACTCTAGCATCCAATACAAACTAAACGAGAGAAAAAAAGACCACAAAATAAAGAGATTGGCGATTTTGACTATTCTGCTAAATCAGCAAAATCTCATTTGGATAAAAGACTGCAAAAGACTCCTACACTACGAATATTATGTAGTATAACCACCAGTTACAATACTTATACTCTGCTCCATCTGAGTTTGCGTTAGAGCAGGCCATGGAAATCTAGGGACAGTGTGGCAGAAAAGATCAAAAGTTATTACCGTAGCCTGACTTTTGAAAATGTTAGGTTATATTTTTAAAGTGAAACTAATGTAGCGTTGCAACACAGTTTTTCACGCTATTTAGACTTTATGTGAAGGAAAATATTTGAATCTTGAGTTACCTATTTAAAAAAAAAGGTAAATTTTAGTTTTCAGGTCCTGGAAGTCTGTTACCGACATAAAACATTGGTCTTAAATGACAAAATCGTGTCTTGTCTAATGCAATGAGATGTTTTCTTAACCAAATCTACATAAAAACTAATATGAATGCATTCTCCTTTTTTCACTCTTCCAAAATAAGAAACAAGGGAGAAATATGCAGGAACTCCAGAGCGCAATTTCATAAGTAATCCAACGTGAAGACTTGCTTTCGTGATAAGATTTACCTACTCCATTTTTCTTTTTCCGTTCTTGGCTATTAAACATGATATTTTTATATGCAAACTTACTTCTGCGGTCACAAAGTCAACAGGTAACCAGAATATCAATAGGTATCCATTCAATTTAACCTATACATGAAATCCACAGCACTTTTTTATAAGTAATCCAATATGAAGATTTGCCTTCGTGATTAATTTTGCTGCGCAAGTAAATAACCTAGATGCATCCCTTTAAATTAAGAAAAACCAAATATTTAAATGTATTTACACTAAAATTTTAATGCCAAACCGTGGGGACTTGTAATCACCAGAATAATGTGAATCCATATCTGTACCTGAATCGGATTATCCCAGTGAGATATTTTCGATCAAAAAATTTTCCACGTTTCTCTCAATCATTTGAAATAATATTTTTCGAGTGCAAACAAAAATTTTGCCACATTGTAGGAGAACATTTGGATAAACCCTCAAGTATAATTTCTGAATCCTGTCCTTCGATGGAGGTTCAGATCTTATTTGCTTATTTCAATAATGTCTACAAAAACACCACTCTATTTCAATAGGGTTATATTGAACTACATAATTTTTCCTTCTGGGCCTAAAAGGTTGAATTTTATTACACGGTTACTTTTTTGTAATTTTAACTTTAACTTCGGCCTTGTTTGTAAGCAACCAGTCCTGCAGGTGATCGTTCTTACTGGAAAATGGAGGTGGCTTGCCTAATTTCACCGAATGATAGGTGCGTTATCCATAACCAGAATACAATTTCCGGGTAGCTTGGATAGCGCAGAAATCAGGTGTTTAATCACCAAATTTCGAAATCGGTCCTCATTCATAGTATTATGATTCTCGTTCCCCTAATCGAGTAAATAGTCACAGTTTTCCTAAAACCCTACATTAAACCGCGCGTGTAAAATGGTATACTTTTCACCTTTACTTTTAATTTTGGATTTGATGATACAGTTTGTGTAAAGTAAAGTATTCATTATTCGAATTAAATTGTCAAAGTAATCGTTGTAGTACCGAAAGGTGAAATCCCAAAATTCTCCCTTTACCAAAATATGTCTACTTTAAATTTTGAGGTCTTGCCGTTATAATGTCTTGGATAGTTCAATGCGAAACCTAAAACCAAATACATACTTAATGTGCGCACGAAAAAGTGATTTAAGGTCTTACGTACTTGAAATATATCCGACACCATTACGATGTTTCCTATTACGTTTCCCCGTTGCGATATTTTTTTAATGTTTATAATAGCACCTTAGAATGTGTAACTTTGTAACACCCTTACTGAGAGTACAATTATATTTTGTAATTGCACTTATCTGGCTACCTCTTTGATCTACAGGGGAGGTTTTTTTCTATTATCACCACAGCGGTGTAGGTTGGATTGCCTATTGTTGAAAGAAATTCGCCCAGTATATATAATTAAACCTATTGGATAGCTCCATTTACATGTATATAATAAATAAGAAAATAAAATTAAACAATTCCTTAAATGAATCTATTAACAAAAAAATAATTCTAGTATCTCAATAAAATAAAATTAAAAGAATGTTCTGGTACCCAACTTTGCAACTTTGAATGATGATCCTTATGGATTGGATCTTGTCCGGCTGGATCGGGCTGGCTCGGAAACTATAAGAGATTTGTATAAGTGTACCTGATGATGCTATTTTTTGTGGGTTTTGTGCCAATTAATTAATAAACAGTGATGCTGATGAGTGTTTGATATACCAATTATATATATGAAGATGAAGGGACAGCGGGTCCTTGTGTCACGGAACCAAAGTTACAACTTTTAAACCAGGTAAGATGGTTTGTGGTTTCGTAATTAACGAATGAATTGTGAGACAATTGAAATTCAAGTGGTTGAAACTTGGTGGTATTTATGACTAGCTAATTATTTTAATAGACATTGTCAATTCATACATGAAACATATTGCACTGGAAAACAGGTGGATACTTTGACCTTGTAATAATAATAATAATAATAAAGAATTTAATGCCCAACAGATCGATTGATCCAAATACAGGACAAGACTTTACAGCAGTAGCGAGAAAAAGAGAAAATACAATAGGAATGACGCTAGCAAAATAAAATAAAATACTTTACCTATTACATCTTTCTAAATGTTTAAATCTAAAACTAAATTAAATTACCACTGGAACTACCACTTGACTGCTATGCTAAGTAATAAGAATTCTATCACTGATCTTAATCTTGTAACTACAGAAAGACGTTTTTGATTTCAATAATAGTGCATTGATTAATATCACAACCATCTGAAATATTGTTGAAGTTTTTACACATAACAAATACAGGAGACTTAAGCAGAAGATTAGCATTTGCCGTAGGACAGTTAAAGCTAACTAAAGATCGAGACGAGAAACGTGGAACATGAAACTGAAGAGAAGATAATAGATACGGGCAATCAATGTTTATAGTTAAAAGTTTGTACAAGAATGTAATGCTACTGAGCACCCTCCTCTTTTCTAATGACTCTACATCATATCTTTCCAGTAAAGTATTTTGTTCAATACCAATTTCCGGATAAGCTCCAACAACTTTGTACGATAAATATTTGAGAAACTTTCTTTGTCCTAATGATGCTTTTTGATGTTCATAACAGAGATACCAAATTAACGCCCGCTTCGAACGAACAAGAGCTGTATACAAAGACTTTAATGCCACCGTGCTAGTAAATGAGGAACAATTCACTAAAAGAGTTTGCAATCAAAAGTAACCCCAAGATCTTTCATCACAGAACTATGATTAAATAAAACTGAGTTACATTCATATGGATAATATATAGGTGGGACTTTTTTGGAATTGGTAACCACTTTGTATTTACCCATTTTAAGTCGTAATCCATTACTAATACACCATTTATATAGTTCCACGATTTATGTTTGAAGTATACGCAATCATTCATAGACTTAAAAATAGAACACATTTTTAAATCATCAGCGTACATCAACACATTGCAGGACAACAATTGAGGCAGATAATTAATAAATAACAAAAACAAAAGAGGACCTAAGTTAGATCCCTGTGGGACTTCCGACATAACTTGTGAAGTATCCGATTTAAAATTGTTATATTGTACATATGAGTCTGTTAGATAGGATTTAAAAATTCTTTTAGAGAATCTGAAAATCCAAAGCTGTCTAACTTACTAATAATGATCGCATAGTCACTTTCGTCAAAAGCCTTGGCAAAATCCTAATGCTTGTTGATGATTGTCCAAGGCTTCAGAAACAAATTGGGTAAAAGAAGCAAGGTTGTCACAGTAGAGCTATGTTCTATGAAGCCATGCTGGGCAAAAGAAATGTATTGACACACTTTACGGTAGATGCGTGTATATAGTATAATTTCCAATATTTGTCCTATATAATATCATTAGGAATGTTTCTTGGTTATGAAATTGTTCGTTATTTAAAAACGAATTTATTCAATATTAATGAATTTTTAATTAAAAGGATGGAACGGTGTAGTCCCGTATAGGTTAAAAGGCTGATGTCATATAAAATGAATGAATATAATTAGAATTGTGTTTTGGAAATGAAATCGAATAATACAATTACATTTTAAAATAAAATGAAGTGGTTTAACGTATGGTCAATGAATTTAAATGGAGGGAGGGTGTAGTTGACTAGGTTGAACAATTAATAATCGGGGCAGATGAAATTAAATGCAGTGATCTAAGTAAAGTGAAAGTGAGTTGATATATGAAAACTTAATGACAACTTGATGGATTCTAATTTGTTTAAATACCAGGTATCTGGAAGTCGAGGAGGCGTTCAAGTGGTGTGTGGAAATAAGTGGATATATATGGGTAAGTGATAGGTTTATAAGGTGGTGGTTTAAGTTTTATTCGGGGAGAACAAGATTAATTAATTAAGTAATGCTCTCTCATTATTGTTGTTTTTGTTTAAATTATGTGTTATATTGCACTATTTTAGCAGGGACTAAAGCTACATTATTTTGTCTTGATTTGTATTTTTAATTGTAGGGAGTGGGATACTCTTATTTTTTTTTATATTATACATTATATGTACCCGTTAGATATATTTGTATATATGATGTGCTTTCTAATGTCTTAAACATGGTCTTGTAATTGGATTTAGCTCTATTGCACAATAAACTGCTATTATTATTATTATTATTATTTTATTTTTTTTTTTTGCTGTAGGGTTTAACTGCTACGGTCATATCCCCTTTAATATTAGCAGACAGATGCACAGTGTGTTTTACAATTGGTCATATATACCAATTTCCTTTAGAAAGTTTAGTGTGTGCTTTACGTTCTCGTCTTCACAAAGATTCTCCACGTAGTCGACCTTTAAACTATGTTTCCATCTCTGTAGGCGGTACTGTGGACAGTCTTGTAATACATGCCTTATGGAAAGTGTTACCTGGCATTCTTCGCACATTGGGGGCGTTCCATCTTTAAGTAGGTGTTGGTGCGTAATTTTTGTATGACCTATTCTCACAGGATGAATTTTTACATTGGCTTCTCTGCATTTATTATGTAACTCAAATAATTTATCAATTCTGGGCTTTATTGTAGCGAGTTGTGTATTTTGTGATCTCCATCTTTCTTGCCAGTTCTTCATATTTTCGTTTTTTAGGTATGTTCTCAAGTCCATTTGATCAATTTGGTTTACGTCCACTTGTAAATTTGAGATCACCCTCTTTGCTGCGGTATCCACTAGATCGTTTCCTGGAACACCTACGTGGCTAGGAACCCAAATGAAGGTAAGTTTAACTTCTTTCGCTGTTATCGAGTTCACAGCGGACTGACATATTAATGTTAAGGGATCTCGGGAGTAAATTTGGCTAATACTATTAATGCTATTTATGCTATCCGTGATTACTAGGAATTTTTTTGTTGCCACTTCCATTGAACAGTATAAGATTGCTTGCCATATGGCATATAGCTCCGCAAACTTTATTGATGCGTTATTGTTCAATTTCCATGCGTGCGATACACCGTCAACAAATATGGCGCTGCCAACTCCTTCCTTAGTCTTAGACCCATCTGTATATATAACTTTATGGGAGGGATACTCATTACATAATTTCTGAAAGTCCTGTATATAGATGTTTTTTCGGGTAGTTTCTTTTCTATACTTTCCTAGATCTGTTCTTATTTCGACACGTGGTGCCTTCCAAGGAATAAATTCGGTCTGATTCGTCTCCAATACCATCGGTAGTGTCACACCCATGCGCACTATCTGGTCCCAAAATCTAATACCTGCTGGACGGGTAATAGTAGGGTGTCTTTGATACTGGTCCCGGTTTGCGTTTATTATAATCTTGTTTGGGTGGTTTGGTATGGACATAATTTTTGCTATGTAGTTAGTCAATAACTGATTCCTTCTGGCTTCTAGGGATGGCATACCCGTCTCACAGTATATGCTTTCAGTAGGGCTAGTCGGAATGCACCAATACTATACCTTAATGCTGTGTTATGCAGCACATTCAAATCTGTAAGTGCTGATTTTCGTGCCGATGAATATGCAACGCAACCGTAATCAATTTGTGTCAGTATCAACGCTCTATAGATCAGTATTAAACACTTGGGTTCTGCTCCCCATTTGGTGTGTGCTAATACCCTCAGTATTTTTAAGATTTTTAAGCATTTCACTTTTAGATGTTGTAAGTGCGTCTTCCATGTAAGTGATCTGTCATATCAGGCCTAGAAATTTAGCAGTGTCAGAACACACAATCGGATCATTCATCAAGTATAAGACAGGATCATAATGCGGTGTCCTTAGTCTGCAAAAGTGGACGCATTTGGTCTTTTCTTTGCAAAAGTCTAGGCCAATTTTTCGACCATTTTGTACTATTTGGTTGATCGCAGGTTGCAATTTTTTTGTAATTCCTCCAACAGTGTTTCCACTGCAGAAAATGGAGATGTCATCAACGTACATACATTTCGATATCGAATCAGGCACGTGCATTAATATGTCGTTAATAGCTATTAAAAAAAGTGTGCAGCTAAGAGTTGATCCTTGTGGTACCCCGTTTTCTAGTGTTTGGATATCAGACATTGTATTTCCAACCCTCACCCGAAACCGTCTGGAATCTAGGAAAGACTTTATTAGTAGGGGTAGGTTTCCACGCAGATTTAAATTATGTAGCTTTTTTAGGATGTCATATCTCCACACCATGTCGTAAGCACCTTTGATATCAAAAAAGACGGCCACCATATGTTCTCTCACCCGAAACGTTTCCTGTATAGCGTTTTCAAGGAAAACGAGATGATCAGTCGTCGATCGACACTTCCTAAAACCCGCATGGTAAGGTGCAAGTACATGTTGTTTTTCAAGGATCCATTGAAGCCTGCAATTTACCATCCTTTCCAACAGCTTACCCATACAACATGTTAAGCTGATCGGGCGATAGCTTGATGGAAGTAATGGATCCTTCCCAGGTTTTTTGATGGGTATTACAATTGCGTCTTTCCATTCATCAGGGTATGTGCCTTCCATCCACAACTCATTGTACAGATCCAATAATGCTCTTTTAAATTCAGATGTTAAATTTATTAGCATCTCATTGCAGATTTCGTCAGATCCTGGAGCAGTCTTTTTGCTGTTTCGCATAGCAAGATCTAGCTCTTCAGAAGTGAAACGTAAATTGTAATCTTCGTGTCTGTTGGTGCAAAAGTTTATTTTTACTTCTCTTTCATCTTTTGTTGCATAGAATTCAGGATGATAATTCTTAGAACTACTCACCGTTGAGAACTGAGTCGCCAGCGTATTAGCAATCTGCATTGAATCTTGAATAACTAGATTTTCAGGAGTCTGTAGTGAAGTAATGGTGTGTGACCGCTAGGTACCATTAATTGCCTTTATTTTTTTCCATGTGTTATTTACTTCAGACATAGTGATGGTGGATGTATATTGGTTCCAAGTCTCGCGTTTACTTTGCAGGACAGTTCGTCTGCTAACGGCTCTTGCTTTTTTAAAGGCAATGTGATTTTCCATAGTTGGGTGCCTGCGATATTTCTTGAAAGCTGATTTTTTATTTCTAACAGCCTCATTCACGATTGGATTCCACCATGGCATAGGGCGCTTTATATGTTTACTACCTGATCTAGGGATGCTTGCTGCAGCTAACACTGCGCTGGTAAATGTTGTTACATTAACGTTTCTAGGCATAACGAGACTCTGACGAAATAAGGACCAATTTCCTTTCGCGGTTTTGTATCGTTCAACAACAGTGATCGGTTGAGTAGAAACGTCTGTTTCAATAATGATAGGGAAATGATCACTGTTGTGAAGATCATCCGCAATTTTCCATTTAAGGCATGGGGCCAATACCGGTGAGACTAACGTTAGGTCTAACGCATCGAACGTTCTTGATGCAGTACTGTGGTAAGTGGGTGCACCAGAATTGAGTAGAACTATATCGTTTGATTGTAATCAGTTCTCTATCACGCGGCCTTTTGTATCATTTTTTGAAGATCCCCATAAGTAGTTATGCGCATTAAAGTCTCCAACTAAGATAAAGGGTGCAGGTAGTTGTTCTATTAATTTTTCAAGATCTTCCATTTCCCAATTGGTATCTGGAAAGTATGTACTGCAGACCGTTATCTTAATGGGTGCTTTTACCCTTATCGCTACAGCTTGCAGAGTAGTAGATAATGTCAGTTGTTGGTATTGCACGTCGTTTCTAGTAATTATAGCAACACCGCCGCATGCCCTTTGTTCACCAGTAAAATCCCTACGTATAATGTTATATCCCTTTAATGAATATGCATGTCCAGATTTGAGGTGTGTTTCTTGTAGACAAAACATCATTGGGTTCAATTCTTGTGCAAGCATTTTTATATCAGCATATCGTTTCGAAATACCTCTACAATTCCACTGAATTAAGCAATTTTGCGCGTTGAATGTATCCAGAGTATTTTGTCAGATAGTTTAAAAGAGGTCAAAATGCTACAGATACAGTAAAATAAATAAGTGCATATATAGAGTATATAAGACATCAAATAATAAACGTACGAACATATATATCACAGATATATAACTATATATAATTGAACTTTCTCAGTATCACAGAAATTATCACAGATTGTTTACTAAGGCGTTCCTATGAATCACCCGTACTCTGACGAGGTATTCTAGGTTTGCCTTTCGGCCATCCCTTCTTCTTTTTTTCTTGCCTCGCCACTATTACCGTCTCCTCATCAGGAGTGGTAATGCTGGAATGGTTAGATCCTGTTCTGCGCTTAGCGCTACGTGTTTCAGCCTCCATGCATTCTATTTCAGGTGGCGTGGAAGATTTAACTTTTTTATTCCCTTCTTCGGTAGTTGTTTCCGGATGGTTAGGCTTAAACATTATTTGAGTAGGATTATCGTTTGTATTTTTCTCAATAATAATGTTTATAAGTTGACCCATTTCCTCCTTTATAATCTTTCTTATTTCAGGCACAATAGTTTGCAATGGTAGTGATGTTGGAACTGTTGCTACTTGGGCGTATGTATTAGTTGGTGTTACTAATGCACCAACCTTTTTCTTTGCTTCCGTGTAAGATAGTTGGTATAGTACTTTGGCTTCCTGTATCTTCATTTCCTGTTGAAATGATATACAGGACCTCAATATTGCCTTGTGTGGCCCTTTGCAGTTGGGGCACTCAAGAGGAGACTCGCATTGTGTACCTGTATGAGGAGCCTTTCCGCACACGCATCTTTGATCCTTCTTACAATTAATTGCAGAGTGTCCAAATTTCTGGCAATTAAAGCACCTTAGCGGATTCGGAATATACGGACGGACTTGCAATGGGTAAAACGCTGCATTGATAGTTCTTGGCAATCGCGGTACATTGAATGTCAATACATGATTAGGGGTATCTCTGAATTCACCTTCCCGTTTGGTTTTATGCGTCTAACATCTATCACGCCTTGTTCTTTTAAATTATCTTTTATTTCGTCGATTGAGCAATTAAGCAAATCTCGACAAAATACAACCCCTTTAGATGTATTTAGAGTGCTATGGGGTTCAACAGTACACTCAAACTCTCCAAAATTCTGTGACTTAATTTAATGTTTGGACTGTTTACTAGACACAGTCTCTACAAGTAAGTCTCCTTTTATTTTTTTAACACTTTTCACATTTCCTAGCTTAGAATACAACACTTTACTAATTACAAAGGGACTTACAGTAGTAAAGTCTCCTTCCTTTCTACCAAGAACCGGGGCACTGAGTCCTCCGTCTCGATGATAGCTTTTGTTTTTAGAGGTGGGAAAACTTCTTCTTTTGGAGAATGTCTCCCTCTACGCTGTCCTCTAGCAGCATGTCCATTATCATTGCCAGGGTCGTCATCTGATCCAGTAGCACTTACATGCTCCATGGCCTGGTTTACCACCACGGAAGCCGAGCAGTGGCTTGACGACGGTCGGGTGAGGCCTGCCCGCTTCGCCTCGCTCCCGACCGGTACTGGGGGCAATCCGAACCCCTGCACCGGAAACTGTGGGCGCCCCGAAGGGCTCGTGTTATTATCCATTATCCATAGTTATAGCTTTGTCGTCTTCAGTGCATTTTAACGCTACCTGCCAGCGGGCCAAGGCCTTTTTTTATTATTTTTACTTTCTTTTTTTTTTAACAGACAACAGAGACAGAAAGAAATAAATAAAACAGGATTAAGATTTCAAGCAAACTACAGTAAAAGAACACTAGTAGACGAAGACAAACGACTTGAGATTTCTTTGCTTCACCACTGCTGGCAACAGTGGCTACTGAGCCTCCCCACCACGTCAAGGTGGATCTCGATTATTATTATTATTATTATTATTATTA
The DNA here is from genome assembly GCA_036346205.1 of Vesta saturnalis. Lineage (NCBI taxonomy): Eukaryota > Metazoa > Arthropoda > Insecta > Coleoptera > Lampyridae > Vesta > Vesta saturnalis. The sequence goes on from JARFJB010001404.1 coordinate 2,785,851, forward strand.
TTATTATTATTATTATTATTATTATTATTATTATTATTATTATTATTATTATTATTTACACCCTTCGTTGGTGCAGACTCCGATGTTATGTAAGGGAACGGATAGCAGAGATTAGCGGGGGGAAACTGCAGAGATAGGTCGTGGTATTGCTTCGCAATTGGGTCGAAACCGCCGTTAACAAAGTAACACTAATAGCAACCTTTGCATCCTTCGAGGTACGTACTCCGAATGGGTATGTTTGAGATTGCTTATTGTGCACTAATTAATAAGGGAAACGTGTTCGTGAAATTGCTTTACTTATGAATCCCTCGTGGTGCGTACGCCGAGAAGATGTGTAAATAATCATTTAACTGGTTGTTTGTGAAGGAATTACAACAGGAAATTAAACAAATGCTTTGGTAAACTGGAAGTAGGATATTTAAAATTAAGAATATGTCAGGCAGGTTTATATCAGGCAGGTTCTAATAAAATTAATAACAGGCAGGTAATTCTCAGGATTCTTAATAATTAGGAAAGTTAGTTCGAGATCAAATGAGAATGATTGGTTCTTAGTTGAATGTGAGCACGGGTACTTAATGGGGAAAACAGTGGGCAACTGATAGGATTTCTAAACAATGCTACATTCAGTTGTGAAAGGAAATAAGAAACAAGTTTTGATAGGGATTTATTTGCTAAGATAGAAAAAAATTAATTAGAAGGATTTCTAGGATCATTGCAACTTTGTACTCTTTGCGATAACTTTCGGCACTTTCTCAACAAATTATAATTAATTCAATAAGAAACTTGATCATCATATGCGTTAAGCAATACAGCATGATTACTTTTAACAGGATGGCGTCAAATTGACTTCTTGCCATTTTGACAAATAGGAATATCACTACAGAAAAAAAGATTATGGCTAGCTGTAATGCAAAATAAGATGGAACGGAGTATATATTTACACTAAATAGAGAAGCAATGGAACCAAACGGAAACAATTTGTAATAGATACTCATAGATAATTCACAAAACGTATTTTATACAATACAATTTCTTGTGACGGTACACAAACGCTTATTTATCAGGTTACATGGTTTTAGAATATCAATCAATAAGCAAGCGTTCCAAGAAACCGATCTAACCCTTTAAAATATTACAAATCAAATCTATAAGTAATCATGAATGAATGTGAAATTTCAAGACATAAAATGAAATTCAGGATATTTTTCGTTCAATACATCAAACTAGATGAGAGAATGCATTCATTGTATAAAAGTTCCTTGCTGAAATATATTTTAGAATACTTTAGGTTTATGCAATAATTTTGGTTCTTAGGTTTACCGCAGTTATACTTATGGCCGAGTTTTAAGCATGATTAAGAGTGGTTATCATTAAATTCACAAGTTATAAAACTTTTCTGTAAAAAAATCACAATGATAAATGAATGTATTCAAGATAACTCATTTAGCTTGATTTACGCGTAAACATAAATAACTTTATTAGCCGTTAACTTAATTGCCTAAATTATGTACATTAAGTAAATAATTTTCATTAAAATTCTGCTAATAACCGAACTCAGAATCTACATTCATCTCAAACTTAAGGAAACGTAAAATGCGACAACTGAAAATATACCAATTAATATCTATAATGTGAAAATGTAATTTGTATAACTACAGAAGTTGCTAATTGCATAGTTTCATGATTTTCGTTTAAATCCGTTGGAGATAAAGCTTCTTCCAATTTATTTGTGAAATTTTAATTACGCCAAGCTTATATTTTGTCAATTGCGCTCATTTGGATAAACTGTCTTTTACATTTATATTTATATTCGGGAAATACTCCATAAGCACTTCATACAGGGCGGTAATATTATTATTCTTACAGACATTTTTTTATTTTTATGAAATGGATTTCATAGCCACTTAGCTTTTGGGCTTATATGGTGTATTTTTATATTTATATGTATATAAATCTGCATCTCCCTCAGTAGTGGTAACATCTTTAAGAATTGTTTAAGATGTTAGAACAAATTTATGAAATGTGAAAAAGATGAAAACGGAAACATAATCTTGAATTCAGAAACAGTTTCTGTAAACTCAAGTACTGGGTGGAGCGATAACCGCAAAACATTTTCTAAAAATCTGCTTTTTTTAAACTATTTAAACTAAATAATGAAGGACTATTTTACGTTTTGGCGAATGCGCCTAGGGGGTACTTTGGTAATTAAATTCAATTTTTCCAGTTTGTAAAAATTTTTTTGTAAATCTATTCATGCTATCTTAAAGACCATTGCCCAAGGAAGTTTTACTGAAATTGGAAAAAAAATGAACGAAAGATTTTAGACTAAATCCACGTTTGAATTTTAGTGATTGCTTTTTTACAAATTAAAACTTTCATGTTTAAGAAGTTCTAGGCAAGAACCAAAGACATATTAGGCTTTTCTGATAAAAGAATATGAACAATCACTTCATAAGGAATAAAAAAACTTAGTATAAATTTGCGATAAGACGGCTTGTTACTCTTGTACACTTCGATATTTGCAGAAAAACACGGTAAAATCAAGAAATATTAAAAGTGGCATTATCTCAAAAACGGCAACACTTGGTATATGGGTATGTTTGCTTAAATCGGCTCAAAATCACGTATTCTATCACCCCTTTAAATCTTTGCATCGATGTACCAAACACCCTGTATATATATATATATATATATATATATATATATATATATATATATATATATATATATATATATATATACTGATTTCCATAAAAATTGCAACACCTAAAATTTGTTGAACGATTTTATTGAAATTTTCGTCAACGATGTCTTTCATTAGAACAAACGATGAAACTTTGAATAAAATCTAGCTAGTAATTTTTTTTTTGTTTTTTTCCTTTGCACTTAGTAACGATAAATTTGAAAAAATAAACCAATCAGTGCGTAATTAACTGGCAATCTTGCAAATTGCTTGTTCACAATTTCGTTCTGAACTTGGTAACAATGCCAAGAGTATGTCAACATGAACGTGACCGTATTATTGGCATGAGAGAGGTCGGACTTTCGCTCGTCGTGCCTTAGAAGTTTTATATGATGTTATAAACGTACAGAAGAAGAATTAATAGTTGTTTTTTACAAAACGGCCGTCAATTTGAACATTTATAGATTTTCACTAGTTTTTTAACAGTTGTTCATGATTTTGTACCATTCTATTGAAAAGTTTCTTAAACAAAAATCAATCATTACTTTGATATCGTTGTTATGGCCCGTTGGCCTCTAAACACGCTCCAAATTTTGCAATTTGCTTAGTTTGGACTAGTCCTAAGCCTAGATAGAGTGTGAAGAGAGGCACAGACTATGATAAATGCAGATTCCTCAGTACTAATCCAACCTATACACCTTAAGAAACCATAGCAACAATCAATTATTAAATTAAACGGTTAAAAAGTCTTCTTTTCGCCATAACTCTGGAACAAATAAAGATATCAAATTGCGTTATTTACGTTTTTTGTTACAAATTTAAGCTACTTTCCGCTTATGATGTCATAATTATACCGTATGATTTAATTTTTCTGAATAAAATAAAAAATACTGCTATTATTACAAATTGCGCCCTCTAACAATTTTATTATGAGCTATCGCGTACCAATGGATGCGACAGTTAAAAGTACTTACCTTTTTCTTTTAAACAAGCCTAGGTTTACTACAATCGGATAAGTCGTTTAAAAATAACAGCGATTTAAATGATTATACATTCAATAGCTTCCCCCACTATTATTAAGGTCGGTACGCCAATCAGCCTTAGACCAAAATGATGCAGAATTGTCTAAGCTTTCTAACGATGTTACCAAAGGTATGCCTTAATGTGGGAATTTTCGGAGAAATTTATAATTTTATTTTTTAATTTTCAATTGCGCCCCCTTGCGATGAACTACGGAACTTAAAAATAATTTCCAGGATTTTCTCGTGGCGACTTATATAATGAATTTTTTTTCTCCACTTTTTATGTCCACTAGTTTCTGAAATATGACCGGTGGCCAGCCTTAATGAAACACCCTGTATATATCTTTGTCAGTAATGATATCTCTAGTACTGCAACTGATAGTAAGTTTATATAATCCAGTGGAATAAAACCAGATTGTACTCTTGATAACATATCGATCATCAACGTCCCTGTCCTTTACCGCTATCAGATTACTCGGAAAGTATTTTTATGAACGAATTAAATTTATTATTATCGGAAGTTGAAAGGAACGGATTGATTTTTTTAGCGGACGACATGAACTTGAATAAGTTAATTGATAATAGCATTACTGGCGTGTATAATTTTATGTTGAGTAGTTATGGTTTTAAATCATTCATAAATCCTGTTATCCGTGTAAAATCAGGGACCAGCTTTCGATGCAATAATGAATACAGCACTCAGTTGCTTTTGGGGGAAGTGGAGCATGTAGGTATTTTTGACCATTCATTTTGGTTACTATAAGGGTGAATCTTATCTAATCCGCCAAAATTAAAGGAATACTAGAACTCATCATTCTAAGCAAAAAAGTTCATGTGTACATAGGTCCGAAAATGCTTCGTTTCCGAGATACAGGGTGTCAAAGTTGAAAAAAGAAATCGCGTTTTTTTCAATATCTTTCGACTGTTTCGAAATGATTTCATAAAATTTCGTAGACGGGGGTTTTTTGAGATGACAAATTTGTGGTCCATTTAATTGTGGTGTCTAGAGGGCGCCAGCGGTAACCATTGTGACCCATTTAAATCGTTGCAATTTTTTTGTGCTACACTGTATGCCATTCTGGACTAGAAAAATCGATTCTCCTATCCTTTCTGCTAAAAAAAGGTATATCTTAGTGAAGTCGCTAGGAGCAACCTTTTCCGAGAAAACCGAATTTAAAGCTCACAATGTGTATTTATTTAAAACTAACTTTTGTAAGGAGCGCTAAAATATCCAACATCAAAAAAGAAAAAGAAAAGAAATTAATATTAAAAGTAAACATGTTCTTTTGATAACAACTGTTCAAACAACTGTCCCAAAAAAAACCCGTATACGAAATTTCATGAAATTATTTCGAAACAGTCGAAAGGTATTGAAGAAAACGCGATTTCTTTTTTAATCTTCGACACTGTAACTCGGAAACGAAGCATTTCCGGACCCATGTACATATGAACTTTCTTGCTTAGAATAATGAGCTCTAGTACTCCTTTAATTTTAGCGGATTAGATAAGATTCACCCTGTATACGTTAGGTTATATAAATACTAAGCCAAGGGAGTATATCTTATTTCAGAAAATTGATTTTGATAAATTAAGGGATTGTATTGTTGTGGTGTCCGTGTGCGTGTCCGTGTCGGTGCCGGTGTCGGTGTCTGTGTCTGTGTCTGTGTTTGTGTCTGTGTCTGTGTCTGTGTCTGTCTGTGTCTGTCTGTGTCTGTGTCTGTGTCTGTGTCTGTGTCTGTGTCTGTGTCTGTGTCTGTGTCTGTGTCTGTGTCTGTGTCTGTGTCTGTGTCTGTGTCTGTGTCTGTGTCTGTGTCTGTGTCTGTGTCTGTGTCTGTGTCTGTGTCTGTGTCTGTCTGTGTCCTTGTCCGTGTCCGTGTCCGTGTCGGTGCCGCTGTCTGTGTCTGTGTCTGTGTCCTGTGTCTGCGTCTGTGTCTGTGTCTGTGTCTGTGTCTGTGTCTGTGTCTGTGTCTGTGTCTGTGTCTGTGTCTGTGTCTGTGTCTGTGTCTGTGTCTGTCTGTCTGTGCCTGTGTCTGTGTCTGTGTCTGTGTCTGTGTCTGTGTCTGTGTCTGTGTCTGTGTCTGTGTCTGTGTCTGTGTCTGTGTCTGTGTCTGTGTCTGTGTCTGTGTCTGTGTCTGTGTCTGTGTCTGTGTCTGTGTCTGTGTCTGTGTCTGTCTGTGTCTGTCTGTGTCTGTGTCTGTGTCTGTGTCTGTGTCTGTGTCTGTGTCTGTGTCTGTGTCTGTGTCTGTGTCTGTGTCTGTGTCTGTGTCTGTGTCTGTGTCTGTGTCTGTGTCTGTGTCTGTGTCTGTGTCTGTGTCTGTGTCTGTGTCTGTGTCTGTGTCTGTGTCTGTGTCTGTGTCTGTGTCTGTGTCTGTGTCTGTGTCTGTGTCTGTGTCTGTGTCTGTCTGTGTCCTTGTCCGTGTCCGTGTCCGTGTCCGTGTCGGTGCCGCTGTCTGTGTCTGTGTCTGTGTCCTGTGTCTGGTCTGTGTCTGTGTCTGTGTCTGTGTCTGTGTCTGTCTGTCTGTGTCTGTGTCTGTGTCTGTGTCTGTGTTGTCTGTGTCTGTGTCTGTGTCTGTGTCTGTGTCTGTGTCTGTGTCTGTGTCTGTGTCTGTGTCTGTGTCTGTGTCTGTGTCTGTGTCTGTGTCTGTGTCTGTGTCTGTGTCTGTGTCTGTGTCTGTGTCTGTGTCTGTGTCTGTGTCTGTGTCTGTGTCTGTGTCTGTGTCTGTGTCTGTGTCTGTGTCTGTGTCTGTGTCTGGCTGTTGTCTGTGTCTGTGTCTGTGTCTGTGTCTGTGTCTGTGTCTGTGTCTGTGTTGTGTCTGTGTCTGTGTCTGTCTGGTCTGGTCTGTGTCTCGTGTCTGGTCTGTGTCTGTGCTGTGTGTCTGTCTGTGTCTGTGTCTGTGCTGTCTGCTGTCTGTGTCGCTGTGTCTGTGTCTGTGTCTGTCGTCTGT